>JARHVA010000752.1:3325000-3497500 GCA_037957365.1 Torreya grandis | reverse complement strand
GTTTTACATGACTTCATATCTAGTCTACATATTAGCAAAGGGAAGGGCCTTCCCAGGATTAAACACAGTACTTGACCAAGTTAACAAGGTCTTTAATTATTACCGTGACCTCACCCTTGAGGTAAGTAGATAACAATTTAGAAGGGTAAATGATGCATTCATGTAATGCATCATTGTCATATTTGATAAAGAGATAGAAAATAGGAGATTATCTAATGCTTCTCCTTTTGAGATCATAAATTGGGGATTATATTTCATTCAATTCCAAACATATTCATGCATCAGAGTAGGAGGATTTAGTGGTTTCCCTTACATCTTCCCAAGGTATGTAAGTGATAAATGGGCTTTAATGGAACTTGTGAGGAAGCTTGTAGAGATTTATAAATTGTTATCAAGAAAACATAATGCAAGAATCTATATTCCCATTATCATAGGGAGGTATACATGCCATTCCCTATCCAAATCCAAGTGTGAAAATGTTAATATGACTCAAAAGACCTTAAGATCTCTCAATGCAAAGACATTTTATGATATGAATGGAAGCATTAATAGTATATTGGGGACTATAACATATTCCCACATTCCCTATTATGAATATTATTGGGAATAACTACAAGATGAAGAGGAATTGAGACTAAATTTTATTCTAGGATGACCTTGGAGCACATAAAATCTTATAACATGGCACTAGTCCCGGAGGACTTAATAGATGATGAATCTCTAGTGTACAAGGTTTACTATGAAAACAAGATCTTTGCTCAACTTCTTCCATTAGTCAGGTGGTCCATACCTAAATCCTTATTATTAATGGATAGGACCACTAATGGAATAAATAGGATAATCAATTGGCTAAGGAACAAAGGGGTCAAAATGATGAAGCAAACTTTGAGAATTAGTGATAAGTTGAGAGAAGCTAAATAGAAGGGTATACCATAAATAATATAAGGTTCCAATAGTGAAACCCAAACAAAATAGGTAGATATGTCAGTGGTATATCATAAGAGGAAGTAAAATAAAAGGCTAGAAGAGGTCAATCTAGTATCCAAAGAGTAGCACTGGATCACCCAATAATAATTTTATCTAAAGACACAACTACCACTAAAGCACCAACATATTCTCCTCTTATCTCTATCATTTCACCAGTTACAATACCTCCTCCTCCTATCTCTACTTCACCATCACAACAATTAATTTACCCGTTCATTTCCACCAACTCACTTGTGCCAGTAACTCCATTGTTAATAGTCCAATTAACACAATTGACACTCAAGCTTCACTTTCACTCCCCTCTTCCATAATTCCTTCCATCTCATCCCTAATACCACCACCACTTTGTTAATCACTAACACCACATAATAGTACATGGTTATAGATTCAGTCATCCTAAATACAATCCCACTACCCTTCCAATAACTGGTATAGCTACTACTTCATTTTCATCTCCTATCACTTTCCCCATTTCATCAACCTTGAGTGTCCCCACCACTTCTATTAATTTATTCACAGCTCTATATTCCACACTCCTACATGTTCCCATTTTTCAACTCCCTATTCTTACCCCTCCACTTGTGTCACTTCTAATTATCACACCCTTTTTAGGCACATATATCTCCAATACACCCATTTCTTCCATTTACACAATAACCTAAACCCCTACTAAGGAGGTAGAGATAGAGGAAATCATTGATACACCTATGGCTACTCAACCCATAAATGAGGAATAAATTTACAAAACATCATTCAAGGATTACGTGGCCATATCAGTGATAGATACAACACTCATCACCATAATCACTGGTGTAACAACTTTAGTTGTAGATTCAAAGTTGATAGTGCCAGGATCACATGATGTAGCTCTATGTTGGCTAGTTCAATTAGTGTGAAAGAAATAGAAACAAATGGTGTCTCCTAACACACTAATTTTTGGCCTTATAGAGGCATGAAATAAATAAAAATTATCTTCTAGAAATATATCCATAATATTAAATGATTTAGTAGGGGATAAATATGTAGAAATTATAGTCCCCCCACTAGATAAACAAAATTAGATCTAGTGGTGGGGGATTGCCAAATATCCAAAGTGTATCTAGATTATCCTATAAGAGAGGGATTAAAACATGACGTTCAATCAATCATTAACTCTTTGTTAGATAAGATAGATATTGATAAGGTCAAAAAGGATGAATTGAAGAATAAATTTGAACAGTTGATAATTGCATTGAATAAATTCATTGAGCCCATAGCTGAACCAACATGATTTATTACTCAATTTTCCAATAAGGAAAAACTTGAAGCAATAAAAAATATTGGTAGTATGGGAAGGGATATGAAATATTGGGCTGAGGATCTCATCACAAAGGGAAATAAATTAATTGAATTAGTAATAGACTACTACAAAACTTTGAAGGATGATCAGGTAACTTTGAAGGCATCAATAAGTAAATACGAGGAAGAGATTGAAAGGTTGAACCTATTCTTCCCATAATTGTAAGTTGTTGACATGATTGAAAATGACACACTCATTATAGAAAAGATATTAAAAAATGATACAGAGAATTATGAATTGGATAGGGAAACTAATTTTAGAATAAGAATACTCATATAAAGTATTAATAAAGATAAGGATGCATATGATAAGGTCACATATACAATCTATGAAATTGAAGATTTGTTTAATAAATTTTCATGTGAAGCAATAGATTATCAAGACCAAATCCTTTCATCATAAGAGGTTTAATACATGTTCAAAGGAGTGGTTGTGAGAGAGATATTTATCATGGGACACAACATTTAACTTGAGTTCCATCCACTAATTTATCAGGTATCATTAAACATTGGATCGTATGGGACACTCAAGTATACATGGTTGAATCTAGGGAAATATCTTACATAATTGTAAAATGTGAGATGAGAAACCTATATTCACTTGGTCCTAATGAAAATTTTATCCTAGAGATATTCAAAAGCTTTTATGATTGTATTGAGAAGACAAGCAAATAAGGACAAAGAATCTTTAGATGTTATGGTTTTAGATTAATTATTTCAATCACATACATTATGTCTATTACATTTCATTATTGTAAAATACATTGTAAAGTTACAAGTTTAAAATTATAACTATAATTTTGATATCTCTTTTTGAGAAATATTTACTTGTTATTTTCAAGCACCTTTTTGACATATTGAAAAGTTGTAAAAATCAAACTTGTAAATTGCACTTTCTTTTTTGACAAAGTCTGAATTACTTAACTTATAAAAACACATGTTGTAAATTAAATTTATAGTTTTTCAAAGTTGGATGACTTAAAAAATTTTAAAACTCTCAACTAAAAAATACAAGTTAGGTTTTACAATAAATAACCTAAATATCTAAAATATTTCAACTTTTTTGTGTTAGTTCATTTTTAGTGTCTCATTCCATGGAGAAGCTAAATAGCATCTGAATAAAGACAAGGAAGACATTTCATAAATAATCAACTAGATTTATCTATGCCTTAATCAATTTTTTAAATTCATAGTAGTTACATGTTCTTTGTTCCATCCATTTACCTTGCTAAAGACATCATTACAGCTAAAGATCATCCCTCTTGCATGATTTTTTTTTATTTTTCTTGATCTTTTACTGGGGGTAGGGTTTTGATAACTAACTCTCTTTCAATATAATATTTTATGTAAATATGGGTACCATGGTGTATCCCTTTGATATTTTTTCTATTGGATAAATTATTCTGCATTTTGAGAAATTGATCTACATGTTGTAACATAGAGAATGATAATAGATTGAAGTTTTACCTTCCTTGTCTATGTGATATTTGTGTATAAAAGGATATTTTTCAAAATTTTGAATGATTTAATTCTTTTTTTAGTCAAAAATTTTCATCTATGGTAATATTTTTCCCTTTTGAAAAGATTTTTTGATTAAAATAAAGAATCTTGTTCCTTATATGATAAATGCCAAATATTACCTTTGGTTTTATATTTGCATGAATTTATGATTCTATATAATTTAGTATATTTAATTTTTGTTATTTTAATATAAATCAAGCATTAATATCCACTATAATTATTTGGTTCAATCACCATTTCTAGTTTTGTAAAATTTATTTCTAAAAACTCTTTTCCTCATAGTTCAAAACCTAGTTTAGGAGTAGGATCATTAAGAAATAGAAATTTTAAATGTGAATTGGGAATATATCAGTTGAATTGAACATAATGAATGGAATTTGGCCTTCTCCAAAGGTTTACATAAAGTTTACGAGGTCCCATAGGTTGGAGGTGATCCCATTGTGTCATTATATTTCCTATAGTTTGCAGCACATACTGCATAACATGCTACAACACAAAGATAGGTGTAAAATCTATGTGATAATGGGAACCAAATAAACAAATTATATCCTTCACTATAATGTTTAAAAATATGTACAATCATGTGGTTATTTCTTATAGAATTGATGTTTTTTTAACACTTGAATTGTATAAAAATGCCTTAGATCCTATGATACCATTATTTTTACATAGAGATATGAACATTAATAACTTATCAAGTGCCTATACTTAAGCTATTAACATTGATAGGTCATTTATTCCTAAATTTAAGGACATACCTAATATTGATCCAAATTTAATGTTCTTGAATATTATTCCAAATGTCAATTAGAATGTCATAAAAAATAATAAGAACCATGTTTTCAATCATTTACCTCTAACTCATGCTGCACCAAATTAGAAACAAAAATTTATGAATAATATTACACGTGTCTATTAAAAATAATTATAATTAGGATTGAGTCCTAGTTAATTCCTCTACTACATAGGGGACAACCTCTAGATCCACCAAACCTGATTTGGATGCCATCTAATGCATGATGTAAAAACTTATCAATAAGTTTCTAACCATGTATATTTTTTTCCTAGAAAACATTTTATGGGAAGTAATCACTAATAATTTTTTTTCACAAATATATAATATACCATTCAATATATTAAGTAAAAATTCTAACCCTCAGACTAACAAATTTCTTGAGATGAATATTTGTGAGGGAACCTTACCTAGCTAGTGTAGCATCCATAGTGCTACCCAACATGTGAAATGGATTGTATATTTTTCCATATTTTTTTTCAAATATTTAAAATATATATATAATTATATGAGGTAGTCCCAAATCACCTTGATTTATCAATAGTTATTTCCTCTAGTAATTTTAGTACAACTATGATGTTTGAGACTTGTGATATCTCATTCCTTGTTGAGGATGAAAATGAGATAAAGATGATATTCATGTTTTTAAACAATTTTAAAGGAAAAATTATTACATGATAAATAGGAATAAATATCCTAACATAAATCATACACTTATAAATAAAAACATATCCACTCCCCCTAATCTAAATGCTAATAACAATCCACCTCCTCTTATAGGGAATATCAACAACATCAAACTGATCCACACACCAAGAGTGGATATAATATAGTTTAGGGTATGAATAAAATCAAGTCTAACATTACTCTTCATGATCAGGCTCAAATAATAGAATAGAGAGATATTTTTCTCAAAGTTTTGACAAGTAAATCCTCCACTAGGAAATCAAAAACTCCGCATGTAAATATCATCGTGTATAAAGACAAACATGAGGTCCCACACTTCCTATTGATTTTCTTAATATTTTGGGTAAATGTGCATAGTTAAATAGTGGAATAAAGTGCCTCAACCAATGTAATTCCCACAAGGATATGCAAAATACTAGGTTTGACCCCAATTAAGTCCAAAAAAAAGTAGTTCTATAGCTAGAAAAATATCCATTTCTAGTTATCAGAGAGTTAATAAATTTCATGTGTATTTCCTCTAAACCACATGTCTAAAAAATATTGAAATATTATTATTTTACATTCAAAATTCTTATGATTTACTCCTAAACTATGACTATTCAAACACACTAAATAAATATATAACTAATTACTTTTCACATATGTGTCTTCCCTAAAAAGGAGTAGCCAATCAGATCAAGGTTGATAGAGAAAAAATGAAGCATATAATCACAAGATACAATTATAATAATGAGATAATAACCTTTAATTTATCACATGTAGGTATTTACACCTTTGAAACCAAGCCTAGAGTCTATGAATCAGAATATAAAGGTCCTTCATAGTTTTGGAAAAAATATTTTTATGATGTTTTATCTAATCAAGGATATAGTGTGGGTATAACACTAAATAATATTGATGAGAGGAAACTTATAGATTTTTTTATTTTTTATTTTAAATCATGCACTAATAACCATTTAAAACATGAATATCTAATTTTAAGGATCTAATTCACATTGAAAAATAATGTCAATTAGATGTTGGTATTTGGAAACTCATAGTTAAATTTCAACTAGATCTAGAGCTTGTATTAATGTAAATTTTCATATTTTAAGAAATATAAAAATAGATCCTAGGATATAATATAATCATTTCAAGATTTTAATATAAAACTACTCCCTGGGAGGATTTTTCAAACTATTGATTCCTTTGTTGTCTGCGCATCCAATTTGGCTCCACTTAAAGAATGAAAAATGTATAATTTATCTGAGGAAAAGTACCATGTCCTTGAATTCTTGATAACCCTGATCACTTTTATGTATTTTAGGATGAACAACAAGTCAATAAATTCATGGATAATTATGGTGATTTTGAGCGATAAATTATTTGTGAAAATTATTTCAACCCAATGAATAAATAAGACAAGGAAAATTATGGAATACTCAAATTAAATAAAATAAGATACCCAAAGGGATGGTCTCCTTGGAATGGGTCTTTAACATGGAATGCCAAGATAAAAAATAGAAATAGTTTAAAACTAATAAATCTAACTTTTCTAAGGTAAATTTAGGTACACTTTAACATACTCAAACATTTGACATTGGGTTGATCTACAAAAAACAAGAGAAGTAAAGGTTGAGGGACATACTGAAATGAAATAAAGATATGATCTCTTGGACTTATGAATATTTATTTTTTTAATCCTAGAGTTATCACAAATAGTATACCACTAAAATAAGAGCACAAACCTTTTAGGTAGAGACAAAGATTAGTCAATCCTATTTTAGAGCCTCTTATTAAAAAATAAGTGCATATATTGTTAGAGGATAAGATTTTATTTTACATCAGGAATTATTCTTGGTATCCAACCTAGTCCATATATGAAAGAGAAATGGTTAAATTAGGATATGTGTTGATTTTAGGAACCTCAATCAATCTTAAAAACAAGAAAAATATCCCTTTCCTTCCCTATATTAATTATTTCATATAGTCTATGGGTTAGAGATGATGTCCTTTCTAGATGGTTTCTGTAGTTACAACTAGGTATTGCTAGAAAAATATGTCATAATGAAAACTACCTTCACTACCAAGTGGGAAACTTTTGAATATAAAATAATACCATTTTATTTAATTAATGTAGGTGTTTATTTTCATCGAGCCATGGATTTTTATTTTAAATTACTTATTTTAAAACACATCATCATCTACATGGATGACTTAATGGTATTTTCTAAAGACAAAAAATAGAACATGTGGTCCATTTGCATAGAGCATTTGACAAATGCCAAAGATATGGCTTCTTCCCAGACCAAAAGAGGAGTATTTTTTGGGGTCATAGAAGGTAAATTATTGGACCATGTTATCAACAAGGAAGGAATTTCCATTGATTGAATGAGAGTCTAAGACATTTCAAATATTTGATGTCCTAAAAAAAATCTCAAATCCTTATTTGGAAAAATTAATTTATTTTGGGATTTGAAAATAATGAAAGACACTAAATGCTATGATAAATTAAAATTCAAAAATAAAATGGAAAATAGAGGAAATGAAAACATTCAAGGGTGTCAAGGATACCATTTTCTAAGCTCTAGGTTTGATCATCCCAAATTTAAACAAGGATTTTTTCTTGTATTCATTTGCATCAAAATACACTATAGAATAAATATTTACATAAAAGGTAGATGGTAGTGAAAATCCTATTGAATTTATGAGTACTAATCAAAAATATGTAGAACTAAAGTATTATATTATAGATAATCATATATATACTTGTTTATCAAGGATGTAAAAAAATCTAGAAATTATATCTTTTGCCAATATCCCATAAATATCAGTCAATATTATGCTCACATAGAATGGCTCAGGTGAGAGAAGGGTAAAGTGGATGGATAAGTTACAGTAGTTTGATATTGAAATCAAACCTAAAAGATGGTGCAAGGGCAAGGCATTATATAGTTAATGATAAATAATGATTAATTAATATTTATTGAACAAATCTATCAATATGAGGTAGTTTGAGGTGATTGGTATGCTCAAATTCTTCATTATCTACTCATAGGCACATGTCCTAAATTGGATAGATAACAAATATGATCACTTGGGCTCAATTTAGTGTACTACATGATAAATGAGGGAGTTCTATGTTAAAAAATATGAATGCGTCTATCATAGGTGTGTATCTAAATAATAAGACATAAATATCTTTGATAATTTTCACCAAAAGGTCAAAAGTGGACATCCTTTAGGGAATGCTACTACACACAAAATCATGAGGATGGTATATTATTTCCCATTACTTCTAAATATGCCCACAACCATGTTATAAATTATCACCAATGTAAATATTTGGAAAAAGAGAACTCAATGCAAGAATTCCTTTGCATCATATAATAAAATGGCTCCCTTTTGCATAATAGGCTTGGATTTTATGGGAGTCCTTAATCCTAATTCATTTGTTGGACATAAATTTTTCTTAACTATGACATAATTTTGTACTAGATGAACTAAATTAGTAGCTACAAATAATTTTAGATCCCAACATGTTATCAAATTTATTAAAGATGATATCTTATCTAGATTTGGAACACCAATTTATTTGGTATGTAGAAATGAACCTACTTTCTAATATACAAATTTCACAAAATGGGCTTAAAACAATCACATTACTATCAAGTTATCTTCTAACTACTATCCAAAATAAAATGGATTGGAATAATCTACCAATAAGATATTTATGGATGCCATAAATTATTAAATAAAAGACAAACAAGATAATGGAATATATTATTTGAATACACATTATGATAGACAAAACAAGACAAAAATATGCCTTTAAGGCCTCATATTTCCTAATAGTGTATGGATAATATTCTATGTTTCCCATTAATATCAGTATACCAATATATAAATTCATGTAAGAATATATGAAAGAAGATGAAATAATTCAGTCAAGGTTGCTTGACATTTTACAAATGGAATATGCATGAATAAAAGCTATACATATATCCATTAAACATTAGGATATTGTCAAGATATGGTTTGACAAAATGTCAAAGATCAATTTTTTCAAAATTTTAGACTTAGTCCTCTTGTGGGATAAATCACATGAAAATAAATAAAATCATGAAAATTTCACTCCATTATGGATTAGGCCATATCAAATATCTAATGTTTTGTGTAATAATGTTTTCCACTTAAAATAGCTACAATCTAATGACTTTTCACTTCCAATCAATGGGATGTTTTTAAAACATTATTTTATGGCTTCCCTAACTAGCCATGAATTCTAATTTAGTAATAGGATTATTTTAGACTTAATGATTTCCTAGATTATACTTCATGCTTTCTTAGATTAGACTTCATGCTTTCCTAGATTACACTTATTTCCTAGAATAGACTTAATGATTCCCTAGATTAGACTTCATCTTTCCCTAGATTAGACTTCATGTTTCCATAGATTAGAATTCATGATTTCCTAGATTATAATTCATGATTTATTATATTAGATTTATTTTTTTGACATAATAAAAACCAAGTTTTATAGGGACCTAGAAACATGAGAGTGAATTATAATAGTGTTAATAAGACATCTAGGGCTGAAAGGACAAAAACAAAAAACTAGTACTTAGAATGAAAATAGAAATAAGAAAAATAAAACATAACTAGGAGGAATGTCCCTCCTAAAGATCATCAACAATAACAATCTCCTTTATTGGGATGGTAGATTTGTCTTTTGAAACTTTATCTTGAGTAAAGTTCACAAGGCCTTTTTCTATATTCCTGAGGAAGATCATTCTAGGAGTTTCCTAAATTTTACTATAAAGGAGTCTGTTTAAGGGGGATCCCCTTGGGGGAACCTAGGGGGATATTAAGACCTTGGGAGATTTCATAACAAGGGATTGGGGGGTTGTGAAGAGTGGACAAAGTTATGGATAGTAGCTTCAACCAGCCTGTGAAGTTCATTCCAATCCAAGATAAGTTTAGCCAGGCCAAACCCTAACTACTATACCCTCATGTTGAAATTTTAAAGAAACTATTTGTTCCTTTATAACTCCTCTATTACTATGGCCTTTTATTTCCAATCTAAATTCATAGGTGTCTTGATTTGAATGGATTTAGGCTTGGGGATAAACAATAATTTGAGAGGGAGGTCATCAGGGGGATTGAGATAAATTATTATGGGGTGAAAATTTAGGGGGTAAGTGGGATCCCTTGGTAGGGTCCTCCATGGAAGAGTCATCCTAGGAGTCATCTTTAGAAGAGGATCCCCTAGGGGGACCTTCCATCCTAAAAGGTCATGACCATGTTTGACAAGAAAGAATATTAGACCATGGTACATAATGGGATTTGTATCATTTAATTAGTGGAGTAGAATGGTACTTTCTAAGGATTTGAGTAGGAAATATGGAAGACTAATTTTAAACCCAATGAAGTGATTTAGAAGTAAGAAATGGTGGGAAAATATTAAACTATAATTACTTTTGGCCATTTATTTCCCACATATAAAGCTCTTGCATGGTTTGATGAAGCAGTGGATCAAAGGCATAGAAATGGATCTAACATTTGCAAATAGAGAGGATCCAAATAAGGTTTTCTAGGGATCCAATAGAAGTGCTCAAGGATAAGCCTATAAGATAGAAGCTAGGTACAAAATCTTTTATTAAGCTAAGTCTTTACTTGTTCATTCTTTTGGACCTTATGGGTACAAGTTTATTTTCTTTTGGGGCTCTTTTTCACCAAGTGTTTATTCTTTCAGAGGTTTTATTTTCAGGGTTTTTTGTCTAAGTGTTGGGAATTATTTCAAACATTTTATCTGAAGAAATTTGCTTGAAGGATATATTTTTGAAGGGATTTTTTCAGACATTTTGTCTAAAACAACTTTTTTTAAGGGCACTTTTCTCAATAGAAGGGTTCATTTTGAAAGTTATGAAAGACCATTTCAAAAGTTCCAAAAGACCATTTTAAAAAATTTTGAAGGATATTTTCAAAGGGAAAGACAATTTCAAAGGGTCTATTTCAGTTTTTTCAAAATATCCTTTGCAAAAAATCCAAAATGCACTTCTAGGCAAAAGGGTCCATTCTCAATGTTTCAAAGGGTCCAAGCAAAAAGTTTGAAAATAAAAGTCTAAAGGAATTAATAATAGGCCCACAAACATCAAGTTTCAGCCCCTACAAGTAGTCATTACCTTTGGTCATGTTTTTAAAAGGTTCATCAAGATTTCCATGAGCTTGACACTTATCAAGATCTAGCAAGGAGATCAACGGATGAGAAAAGGCCAAGTTTTCAAAAGGATCCTAGTGGGATTTTGAGAGCCAATCAATAGAAAAGGATGGGGATTTATAATTTCAACCCTAATGACATGGTCTACATCTCACATATAGAACATGTAAAGTGATTCAAGCTCAAATTAGATTCATCCAAGTGGAGCATGAACATGTAATAATATAAGATCTATAGTCTAAGATTGTAGTAAGGAGCATGCCAAGTTTTAAATACAAGGATTAAATCATTCACACTTGGCAGAGACATGTAGCTACCTTCGACATGGTTCTATTAGTTCTATAAAAAGGGACTTGAATGCATGAGGGGATTGATGATATTTGTGGTGATCTTGGATAGTTTATTTTATGGTCAAAGTACTTGTATACTTTGAATGCAAAGAGCTCAAAGACAATAGTGGTGGTTGTAGCCATTTATGACCCCCCTCTCCATTTTCTCACAAAAGCCATTTCTTTCTCTCTTCCATGTGTGTGTGTGTGTGTGTGTGTGTGTGTGTGTGTGTGTGTGTGTGTGTGTGTGTGTGTGTGTGTGTGTGTGTGTGTGTGTGTGTGTGTGTGTGTGTGTGTGTGTGTGTGTGTGTGTGTGTGTGTGTGTGTGTGTGTGTGTGTGTATGTATCATGTTTTTCCATCTTGGGAGGTTCCCAATTTTTTTTAGACTTTTCCATCTCTCTGGGAGATTGGACACTCTTTGAGATATTACAAAATATGCTCAGTTTGATTAGGCTTGACCTTATCAAGAATTTTTAAGAACTATCTCTTCATGCAATAAAGGATTTTTTTTGCCTATCTCTTGCCTTGGATTTGTGTCTATTGAGATATGTACTATAGCATTATGTGAAGGAGAATATTCCTCATCCATGGTCCTCCTTTTTGACCTTGTTTAAGGATTTTTTCAATGTTGTTTTTATGTTTGGTTGAGTGATATTTTACCATTAATGTTAACTTTTAGTGAGTCTTATAATTCCTCTTTGTTTACATTCATTTCTTCTTGAACCTCCTCCATGAAATATTAATGCAACCAGCTTGATCTTGAGGTTGTGTAAGTCAATATTATCCTCTACATAACTAGTGTGGGTTCAAGCTTATGGTATTTTCCCATTTTATTTTGGTTCATCACCTAGTTATGTTTATTAGGAGCCCTTATCACATTTCTAACACTTTTCCCTATGGAGCATTAGTTTAGCTTTAAGCTATAGGTGATCTACCAAGAGGAATCTGGCCTTCTTCAGAGGTTTAACCTTACTACAAGATACCCATAGCCTAAGGTTGCTCTAATATTATAGCTAGGAGTGAGAGAGCCTAAAAAAATATCTCACAAAGGTACAATGCTATCCTAAAATAGTTTTTGGCATGGCTGATGGGACCAAGGTGAGGAATATTTTTGGTGTGTCTATCCTCTATCAACTTTTGGTTATGAGCAAACTAAGTTTGGCTCTTTGTATATTTTAATCAGCTCTTACATCTCACTTGACATATGAGGCTAATATGAAGAACTATGGTGAATATCCTTATTATCAAAGCTATGGTGAATATTTTAATTAACACCAATGGTGGCTCCAAATCAAAGCTTTTGGTTGAGTAAACCAAGTTTATCTCTTTGTATATTTTAATCATCTCTTACATGTCACTTGACATATGAGGCTAATATGAATAACTATGGTGAATATCCCTATTATCCACCTCCTTATCAATAGTCCCAATTTGGTCCTCATAATCCATATAATGTTTATCTACCCTATCAAGACCCCTATCAAGGCTACGATGAACCCTAACATGTTTCTCATGATCCATATATGCAAGAATATTTCTTTGATCCCTCTTATGGACAACAAGCCCATCATAATATTCCTCCTCATCAACCTTATCATGTGACATCCATATCATCACTTAGGTAGACTCTAATAAGCCTTGACAAGCATGTTCTAGAATTGTGCTCACAGAAATGTTATGGTCAAAATGTCCCTACTCACCTGATCTATTATGTGAGAGGGTCATTAGGAAAAATAAAAGTAGAATGGGCCCTTGTTGAGAGAGAAAATTAGAACAAACTCACAGGTGACATGATGGATATAGGAAATTACATTCAGAGCATTGAGGACAAGTTGAAAGGACTTGAGGAACAATAGGGCCAAACTTGCCAACCCTTTATGCCTACATATACATGACCTTAGCCTTTTTATATGCCATCCATTCCTTTTTAAGAGACCATTTAAAGTGTTCCTTTGAATGTTACAAGTCCTTCATATGTTTCTTAGACCTTTCCTTTTTGGAAATCTACCCAAAGGAGCTATCAAAAAAATGAAGAGCTTATTGTAAAAAAACCTGCTACTACAATCCAATGCTCCATTCTTCCCCAAAAACCCCTTATGAAATCCTTCAAGGTTCCAAGATTGAACAAAGTGGTAAAGTCATGGGGTGGAAAAGATAAATTAGATCTAGAATTAAGAGTTTAAGACAAAGAAGGATATAAACCCCTACAAACCTCAATCATCCCTCTTCAAGAGCCTTCTTGTGTTCCTAACCATCTTAAAAAGGAGCTATTTTTGGAGAACATAGTAAAAAAAATCAGAGAGTTATAAGTGAAGACAAGGAAAGAAAAGGAAAAGTAGAATCGGAAGGTCAAAGGAGAGCCTCTATCTTTCCCATCTTGGAAATCCATTTAGAGTAGTAGGTAGAAAAAGGAAAAGGTGGTGATTCCTAAAGTCAGACAAGAGACCTTGTAGCCTCCACTCCTTTCCCCTCAAAATCCTAGAGCCTTTTGTTCATGGAGAGCCTTTCAGGAGGAAAATAATTAAGAAGAGGAGGTGAAGGTGATCCAATTAGAGTAACTTTAGAAATAAAATTAGGAACTTATGGTAGCTTACATGAACCTTTCTCACCTTGTTGAGTGTTTTCAAGAATCTATTATGCCACTCTTTTAGAAAGATCTTCTCCTCTGTGAGGAAAAATAAGAATATGAATCTAAAGAGGCTGAGGAAGAGGATGTCATGAGTAACTATGAAGAAGGAATCACCATAGGGCCCCCCTTGGTAAACAAAAAATCAACTAAACCTTCTTGAATGAAGGGGAACATATTGAAGACTATTTTACAATTGTACATGAAATAGATTGCATTATTGAGGATATAAAGCTACCACTTTATGTTGAGAATGAGGAGGTTAGGGATATTAATTCCTTAAATTAACTACCACATTATAAAAAGGATGAGGAAATGAATGAAATAGCTAATCAAACTAATGAACTTGTGGAGCAACTAGAGGTTACCAAGTATTCAAAAGACTCATTTGAGGACTTGTTGGAGATCTTGAGAGTTGGCTATGGTCTTCTCTAAGGCAACTATGGTCTAATTACATCCAAGGAGAGCAATTTTGTCAAGTATATCAAAGGGGATGGAATGGGTAGTATTTCAACTCTACCACCTCAAGATTTCATTATAGACATGGACTTGTTTTAGGTCTTTAGAATGGGCTATTAGCTCCTTGAAGATCCTAAAAAACATGAAATAAAGAACAAGCCTAGTCTTAATAAGGACACCTTAGAAATCAAAGCGGTATTCCTTGTTAAGCCAAACCACCATTGGAGGTTATAGTTAAGGAACCATATGAATAATTTGAGACTATCTGGATTCACATAGTTGACCTAGTTGGAGCTACCTGGTTCTCATTGAAAATAATGACAAAAAAGCTGATAGTTGCAACAAAGAAGAGGCAAGCATCAAGACCAAGGGTCAATAAGTTTCTTGCCTTATTCAATCCTTTATCTCATGATGTAATAAAAGTATCAAACTTTTCTTTTAATAAAGGAGGAAAGGGTACACATTATTTTAGGGTTTATATATTAGATTAGTTTTGTTCAAATTCCTCCAAGTGTTATTTCAGGCACATTTGTTTGTTGTCTTTGCTTTGTTCTAGGCTAGTTTCCTTTCAATAAGTGCTTTGGGCACTCTGTTCGACTTTGTTCTTTTTGGTTCCTTGTTTTTGTTTCAAGAGAGGTTAGATTAGGATTGTCACTAGGTCAATGTGTTGAACACAAATGCAGACTCTGTACCTAATGGATTAGACTCTAACCAACTAGTCTAAGTCCTCTTGCATTGACAGACATGCAACCCCTATGAGCCACCAAAGATGTTGGCCATTTTTGGCCCACATATAAAGATATTGCATGGTTTAATGAAGTAGTGGATCAAAGGAATAAAAATGGATCCAACATTTGTAAATTAAGATGATCCAAATAAGGTTTTATAGGGACCCATCAGTAGTGCTCAAAGATAAGCCTACAAGATAGAAACTAGGTGCAAAATATTTTATTTAGCTAAGGCTATACTTGTTCATTCTTTCAGACCTTGTGGGTACAAGTTTATTTTATTTTGGGAATCTTTTTCACCAAGTGTTTATTCTTTCAAAGGTTTTATTTTTGGGGTTTTGGGTCTAAGTGTTGGGAATTTTTTTAGACATTTTGTCTGAATTAATTTTCTTGAATGATATCTTTTTTAAGGGATTGTTTCAGACATTTTGTTTGAAACAAATTTTTTGAAGGTCACTTTTCTCAGCAAAAGGGTTCATTTCAAAATTTTGAAAGACCATTTCAAAAGTTTTGAAAGACCATTTCAATAATTTTGAAGGGTATTTTCAAAGAGAAAGACCATTTCAAGAATTTTTAAGGGTCCATTTCTTTTTTTTCTAAAAGATCCTTTGTAAAAAATCTAAAAGGTAATTCTAGGTAAAACTTTCAATTCTCAAAGTTCTAAAGGGTCCAAGAGAAAAGTCTGAAAAAAAAAGTCCAACAGAATTAATAATAGGCTCACAAACATCATGTTTGAGCCCTTATAAGTAGCCATTACCTTTGGTCAAGTTTTCAAAAGGTTCATCAAGATTACCATGAGCTTGACACTTGTCAAGATCTAGCAAGGAGATCAATAGATGAGAAAAGGCTAGGTTTTCAAAAGGATCCTAGTGGGATTTAGATAGCTAACCAATAGAAAAGGATGAAGATTTCTCCTTTAAACCCTAATGATGTGGTTTATAACTCACACACAAAACATGAAAAGTGGCCCAAGCTCAATCAGATGCATCTAGATAATCATGAACATGCAAGAATAGAAGATCTTAGTCTAAGGCTATAATAAGGAGAATCCAAGTTTTACATGAAAGGATAAAATCATTCAAACTTGATAGATACATGCAACTACCTTTGACATGGATTTGTCAATTCTATCAAAAGGGACATAAATGCATGAGTAGCTTGAGGAGATTTGTGGTGATCTTGGATGGTTTTTTTCATGGTCAAGGTAGTTGCACACTTTGAATACAAATAGTTCAAAGACAATAGTGGTGGTTATAGCCATTTATGACCCCCATCTTCATTTTCTAACAAAATCCATTTATTTATCTCTTCCCTTTCTATATATATCATGTTTTTCCATTTTGGGAGGTTCCTAGTTTTTTTAAACTTCTCCATCTCTCTAGGAGATAGGACACTCATTGAGATATTAAAAAATATGCTAAGGTTGATTATGCTCGACCCTACCAAGCATTTATAAGAACTAATTCTTAATGCGATAAAATATTTTCATTACCTATCTCTTGCCTTGGATTTGTGTCTATTGAGTTGTGCACTATGGAATTATGTGAAAGAGAATCTTCCTCATCCATGGTCCTCCTTTCTAACCTTGTTTACAGAGTTTTTCAATGTTGTTTGTAGGTATAGTTGAGTACTCTTTCTACCATTAATGTGAATTTTTAGTGAGTCTTATAACTCGTCTTTGTTTAAATTCATTGCTTCTTGAACCTCCTCCATGAAATATTAATACAACCAGCTTGATCTTGAGGTTGTGTAAGTCAATATTGTCCTCTGTAAAACTAGTGTGGGTTCAAGTTTATAGGAGTTTCCCATTTTATTTTGGTACATCTCTTGGTTAGATTTATTAAGATCCCTTATCCCCTTTCTAACCCTTTTCCGTATGGATAATTAGTTTAGCTTTAGGTTTTAAGTGATCTACCAAGAGGAAGTTGTCCTTATCTGAAGGTTTAACCTCACTATAGGATAACCACATCTTGTGGTTGCTCCAATATTGTATTTGGGAGTGAGATAACCTAAAAAAATATCTCACAAGAGTGAAATTATAGCCTACAACACTTACCTACTAGATTCATGTACTGCATGATCTAAAGGTAGATATCAATCCAGTAACATGAGAGTTTACCTCATGGGAATCCTTTCTTGTCAGTCTACACAAAATCATTCATTCTAAAGAACTACTACAAGGATTCTTGATTTTTATATTGGTCCTTAAATTCCTTGGCACATACATAGGACATTCCAATGGCATCATTGATAAATTCCTTCAAGACATTAATGGTAACCCTTTACTTTGTCTAACCCACCATGAAGTATTAGACCACCATGGCATTATGCTTAGTGATGCATTCTATAGATTATATAAGTCCCCCCTTCTTTCTCACAAACCTCATTGCATGATTTGGGTTCTAAGTAGTCTCTATCACCACCCATGGGTGCTAGAAGAAAAGAGATGGAGTGGGAAAGTCAATTTTTTTGGATGTGGTAGAAATGGCTAGGTCTCAAATGGGTGATAACACCCATGAAGGAATAATAAAAATAATTAATCCCCCTTTCCTTGAAATGATTGTAGATCAGATGAATTGAAATTTATTTATTTATTATATTTACTAAATTTTTATATTATATTTCATGCTTTCCTAGATTAGATTTTGTGCTTTTTTGGATTAGTTTTCTTAAAATCTAAAATAGTTAAATTCAATTCTTGCATGCATTTTATTAAACTTATTAGGAAAAGGGGTGGCTAAATAATTTAAATGGTACAT
This sequence comes from Torreya grandis, assembly GCA_037957365.1. Classification (NCBI taxonomy): domain Eukaryota; kingdom Viridiplantae; phylum Streptophyta; class Pinopsida; order Cupressales; family Taxaceae; genus Torreya; species Torreya grandis. The sequence goes on along the minus strand of JARHVA010000752.1, from coordinate 3,479,073 downwards.
GTGAAGATTAATTTTGACACATTTTAAATATTAATATTAATATATATTTCATGGTTAAATTAATATTTTATCTTAATGGGATGAGTTCACCAGAAATGTAGAGGTTACTTCAATTTTTTCATGTAAATTTTATAAAGTCCACATTTCAAAATATCAATTGCACATTTATAAATTTAATACTTTTTTGATGAATAATAAGAATTGATAAATATAAAATATTAGAAAATTATCTAATCTATAATTAATTTCATTCTTATAAACCCATCTAATGGTGGTTCCCAACCCTTCATCCAAGAAAGGTTTAAAAGAAATACAATAACAAAAATCATATAAGAGGGTTGATTCAAGTAATCTTTATTAGGGATATGAATGCATGGATGGTAGTAGATAATTTTTTAGAGTTTACTCAATGGTATATCTAGCTATGGACACCTGACTGAAAGTAGAGCAATGTTCAACTTCCCAAACCTTGTGCTTAAAAGCTAAAATATAAAATAAAATAAGGAGGGGGACAAAGAGACCTTAGATTTTATCTGATCTTTGTTAAAACTCTCATAAAAAGGGTAAATCATTTTAATAGAATCATATGTGATCTTATAAATGAAAAGGGTTAGTATGTTGCATGGACATATTATAGTATCTTTCACTTTCTTTGATTTATTTATTCTCTTTTTATAAAGTTTTTACTTATTTCATGATGTATGGGCTAGGGATTTTGGGTTCTCAAATACTCTATATAATTTATCCATTGAGTCACCATTTTTTCTAACACCCCCCATTTTCAAATTTCCAAATTAGGACCCACTTTAGTTTGAAAAATCCAAGTTTATGTCTTGTTTTGAAATAATTTAGTTTAGGTTCAAGTTATGAATTGTTATCTCATGTTTAAGTTTAAATAAATATTTATATTTAATTATTCTCATATATATTTCATTTTTGAATCTAATTATTTATTATAATTAGTTTTTTATTTGATTATAGACTAACCAAGATAACCAGGTGTTTGTCTAAGGTTTTTTTTATCTTTTATAGGTTATAATAACTACACATGTTGGTATCATTTTTTTCACATATATTTTTTGTGTTCAAAATAATCATAAAATCCAAGAGTGATAGAGTATTAGAAGTTTTAGACAACTTGAGTGGACAAGATCATGCCACGCATAACTATCCAACTCCTTTATGGATCAATTATCAAGGTTCCAAGTATATTTCCACCCAATTAGATGAAAACCATTTGTGTGGCTTAATCTTATATATATAGTACCTATAAAAATTTCTAAGTCTATCTATGCACCTGATAAAATGAGGATTATCCATGTTTTTCCATCCTACCTATTTGTGGCTTATTCATAAAATGAATAAGGTATGAGTCTTCTTAATTACCTAGGTTAATGAGATCATGCCATGAATCTCAATCTTATTCACTCACTCCTTGATTATTAAACAAATAAATAATTGATATTTAGATAATAAAGTATTATCCAAATGTCATCATATCAATTACCTATAATAAATCAAAGCATTGATCCTCCCAAATAAATGGATAAGTGAGGACCATTCATGTTTCACGATCCCACTCATCCATGACTTATAGTTCCAAATAAAGATTACATGTATTCTTCAAAAAAATTTATAAACAAGATTCCTCTATATGCTACCATCCTATTCATCCACAACTAATAGGTTTAGGTATAGAACAAAAATACTTGGCCATATAGATAAATGAGTCATCCATGTGTCAACATCTTATTCATCTGTGACATGTCTATAATGACATGAGTTATGAATCCCATTGATTAATTGGATAATCAAGAGTTATCTACATGTCAACATAACACTCATGTGTGGCTAATATTCAATAGCACAAACCATGAATCTAAGTGATTTAAAGGATAAATAAGGTCTGATCACATGTATACATATTGATAAGTTAAGATAGATGGATAAGGACATAAAGATCAACTTTAATTGATTAAGTGATAATAATACATGTGTAATATTACAAATAACCTAGTCTAAAAAAATTATTATATTTGGTTAAGTAAGGTGATGACATGTGTCATAATATACCACTCAACAATTGACTAAGAAATAAAAGGAAATGACAAATAACCATATGGTGAGTGACCCCATAAAACCTGAAATCAAAAAAATCAAATCAAAAATATAATAGATAGGTATAAAATTTGTATTTCTATAATTAATTCTAATGAATAAAGGATTTAAGCAATGAATGTTTGACTTCAACTAGATTGACTACATACTTGGTCCCAAAATGCAAAAGTAAAATGCATTTATGAATTACTATTGATATAAATTTCTATTAGATCTCTCATAACTAAAACCCTAAGATTCATTGAATACACATAGTTCTTACAACTAGTTAAAATGATAGACTAAAAAAACATCCTAACTCATCCATCTTTATTTTCTATGGTAGTATAAAATATATAGACATCATGTTTGATTTATCTATATTCAACCAATAACTATAAAATTATAGAATAATATGGATATAGGTGGATGCAACATAACCTTATGGTGAAAAAGACATTTTGTCTCTACAAGCTTGAGAAGATAAAGATTGCTTTTCGGTAATAAAATTTGTGGGACTACACAATGTACCAAAAACTCAGAGGTATTCCCTTACATAGATTCAATTTTCAATTTGTTTGTGTATGAGGAGATTTTTTGGAATATCCTTCACCATATCAATAACCCTAATCTTATGGATTTTGTATATAAGAAGGATTTGGGAACCTATTATCGACTCCCAGCCCTTGACATGAAATACAATTAGTTATCTACATATGTTTAGTTTGTCAAGAACAACATCAAGGAAAATGTCATCCCCTTAATTTATAGTACATCTAGGGATATGTGTGGCTAACTTATGGTTTATATACCTTCATATTATCTTACTGCATTTCTTGATGTTCTTAGTATGGTCAACCTTTGGAAAAACCATGGATAAGTAGAGTATATATAGGAGGTAGTGGTTAGTATTTTATCATCATATTTTGAATTATACTCTTATTTAATATTGTGAAGGTTGCCCCTTAAAGTGGCTCAGTTATATTTATTAAGCATTCTACTCTTATGTCAATTTTTATGTGGATCTATTATATCTTCTCTCATTTCTATGATATATTATTCATTTGAACATTTAATTAATTTTATTATAAGTGATATTATATTTTAAGTTTGGGTAAGTTTCTATTTTAGTGTTTTTTTTTAGATCTAGGGTTGTGGATCTATTATGAGTTGGAAGATTGAAAAACATAACTTTTGATCTGGGAAGAGTTTAATTTTTTCATCCTTATAGTATTATTCAAAGTGCCTTTTTGAAAAAAAATGGTGTAAAAAGTATGGAAATTTTTTAACCTTGAGAAAATTAGCATTCATTAGATTCATCTCTTTGAGATGATTACAATAGTCTATTCTTATGGTACACTTTTTTGGGCCTAAATTTTCACCCATGTGTGCATTATAAATTATTGGATTTATCTCATTGAGGAAAATACAATAACCTCATCTAAAGATACACATTTTTTAGGTTGAAACCTTCCTAAATTTTTTGCATGGTTGGTCTTAACACTCATATACATGGAAAGTATAATAAACCCCTAAAACTCCTCACAATGATGACATGGAGTATGGAACTTTTGATCTATGTATTTTAGAGGTGGTTTAACAACTTTGGTCAGAGTTACATGGCATGGTTAAGAAATATGATCTTAATGTAATTAAAGGATACATATTAGGGATGAGAGGGGACTTGAATGGCTTACATGATCAATTTCAAAAAATAAATGGGTAGTTTTCCAACTTTGCATCTCATCCATTGTAAAATAAACCTTTACTACTCTAGTTTGGTTTTCCTAAAAAAAAACAACTTTGGTTAGAGTTACATGGCATGGTTAAGAAATATGATCTTAATGTAATTAAAGGAGACATCTTAGGGATGAGAGGGGACTTGAATGGCTTACATGATCAATTGAAAAAAATAAATGGGTAGTTGTCCAACTTGCATCTCATCCATTGTAAAATAAACCTTTACTACTCTAGTTTGGTTTTCCTAAAAAAAATCACAATTACAATCCTCATTAAAAGCCAATTTTGATAAAATTGGACCTATGAAAGTTTGATGGTAATGATCCTCTCACATGGATCACTCAAATTAAAGTTTTGTTTTATCTACATCAGACTCCATTTTCACAAAATTTTGTCATGGCCTCTCTATATATAGAACTTGAGCGATTCATTTGGTATCAATGGTTGTGTGGTCAAAAGAAAAAGAAGCATCTCTTATCTTCCTAGTCTATATTTTTTAAAGAGATACAACTCTAATATCACAAAAATATATCTGAAAACTAATTTATCTAGCTATCCAAACTATGCCAAATAGGGACTGTAAAGGACTATATTCACCAATTTTATAATTTTTCCTTATGTGTGGTGGACATCACTAAGGAAAATCTAACTTACCTATTTGTAGGTGGCCTCAAGAATAGAATATAATTAGAGGTTCACATATTTAATCCTAGTATAATTTTTGAATCCATCCCAAGGGCATGTATGGTAGATTAAAAATAGATACTTAAATGAATACCTTGCACTAATCTCCATAAACACATTTTACAAGCACCAGCATTCCTTATCCTACCTAGTTGACCCCTCAACAAATTGAGGAGAAGCATGCAAAAGATTTATGTATTGGATGTCATAAAAAATGGAGTAAAGGACATTATTATGCTAAAAATAAGTTGTTTTACATTAAAGGTGCCAATACGGATGATGAAGATGATGAATTCTAAGGTGTATATTTGGATGAACTCAAAGATGAATCTTAAGATTCTAAACCTACTATTTAATTTCATGCACTTTACAATATTATTATTCAAACTCTTAAGGTGGTGAGTTTCTTCAAGAAATAGAAGGTGACTATGTTGATTGAATTTGGGAATACACACAACTTGATCAACAGTAAGTTGGCTAGTCATTTGAAATTTTTCATTTACCCAACTCTAGAAGTTTAGGTCATGATTACATATGGTGATACTATCAATTGTTTTGTAAAATGCCATAATATTAATCTTGCTATGGGAGACTACTTTTTATATTCTCCTATGTTTCTTATTCCCATGGGAGGGGCTTAAAATATTTTATGAGTGCAATGGCTCACCACTTTTTACATTATTGAGATGAGTTCCTAGGAACTATTCATGTACTTTCATTAAAAAAGAATGACATTTGAATTACATGGATTAAAAACTAAATATCCGTAACTAGTTAATTCCCATCAGATGATGAATATTCTCAAAAAAGGTGATAAAGGATTTGTAGGATTCAATTTTTCCATAGAAGTTAAACTAACCAAGGATTTTATCCATCTTGATTTTTAAATGGTGTAGGATGACCATTTTATTACTTTTGGTAATATTCCAAAAGGAGTTCCATCAAGTTGAGCACATGATCATGCCATCAAGCTACTTATTAAGATTACACACCAAAAATAAAACCTTATAGGTATCCCTATACCAATAAGAGTGAAATTAAAAATATGGTACATGAGATGTTGGAGGCATGAATCATCTAATTTAATCACCTAAAAGTGGTAATTAGATTCTAAGAATGTCGATTGAGCTAACCTATTCCTAGATTATCTAATAGACCTATCTTAGAGCCTAAGAGACACTTTTATTGTCATTAATTATACCATAGTAACCTACATTTAGTGAAAACATAGTCTCAATATTGTCTTCTCATATCCTAACCTAACTTGTTTAGTAGTCTACCAAGAGGACATTAGCACCATATTTGGGGCACTACATCCATATAGCACTAGTGTTACCAACTATGCACTACTCTCCTTAGTCTTATATCTTCCCAAAAAAATAATTTTTAAAATGTGTGCCCCTCCTAAGGTTGGCCTAAGCACATTTTCTTATCTTCACAAGCTACATATATCTATAAATACAACTCTATTTGACCCTTATTCACTAGATGGAAAATAGATGTAAAAGATATTTAAAAAAACAAGTTGAGAAAAATCAAGTTATTTGATCCCTATTTTTCCCTACTTTTGCATACTACCTTCTATAGTAGCCCTAAATATATATTTAAAATCTCAAACACATTCAAGTTATCCAAGCTCACTCTCATTATAGCATCCACTTTCACTTTCATCAAGCACTAGGTGGGAGAACTACATTGGGATTGATCCCTCTTCAGAGTATTTGTATGTAGGCAACTCTCTTCACAATGGGGTTTTGACGATGTCCAACCTATCCCAATAAATAAAAAACAATTATTGGTCATTCCATACTTGAAAATTAAATTAGGGTTTACACATTAAATAAGGTTTTCTAGACACAATATAGAGCTCTAGGTTTTGTGTGCATAGGAACAGGACCTAAAAATATAGGCACCGGTGCTCATAAAAAATAGGAACAATCTCATAGAGTGGACATTAGTACCATATTGAGGACACTAAACAAGCATTGTACTACTGTCCATATGGGATGCTATTATCTAGTGAGAATATAGACACCAAAATCCTATTAATGACACTCAAAACTATATAGAACTTAGTTTTTAGAACCTAGATCATCTGTGATAATTAATTTTTAAATAAGTATATATTTATGCATCTTTATTGATATTTTTACAAATTAAAATAAGGTCAAATTTTATAACAAATCAATATTTAATTATTACATATTATTTTACTAATTTAGACATCTCAGCCCTTTAACCAAACATAATAATTACATTATTAAACCCTAAAAGGTTAAAACATTTGGTGAACCAATGTACTTCGAATATTGCTCCAATCCCTAGTTTGGATTAGTTCTAAGTTTTTATTCAATAGATTAGGGTTGCATACTTATGATTTTATAATTTATTTAGACAACTTAGATAAATAAATAAATTCTATATTAGGGTTTTAATTTATTTTACATATAATTTAAATTTGTTGTAAACCCTAGATTCAAAAGGCCCTAACCCTAGAAGCACATAGGGTTTGTATTTGACACCAATCTCATACCATCTCACAAGGTTTCTTCATGCAATGGCCAGTGTTATGACTAGACTTCTCAAGCACTTAAATATTGACAATTGACCTTGAAACACTCCTTGATGCTTATACACCTTGATAAATTGTATTCCATTCTCACTATAAAATATCATACCTCTATATATACTAATTCATTCTCACCATACACATGCTCATGATATGACTATTCTTCTCAAGACACCTTGTATTCAAATACTAGTACTTCAAAACATGCTTACCTTTACCTGGAACTTGACATCAAACTCAGAAGATTCATTAAATTTACTTCAAATTATCTCTCAATATATATACATTATTAGATACTTTTAAACTATTACTATGAATATTAATGCCTAAAAGAAGATATCTAAAGAGGGAAACTCTATATATGTACAATACATATCTTTGGAGTTGTTATATTAATATATAAAGTACTATTGGGCATCTTTGAAATTTCAACATGATATATTCATAACTCAACAAAGCATTTTAGAGATTCAATATAACATCTTTGTAACTCGATGGAACATCTTTATATCTACTTACATAGATCTTCAAATCTTGACTAAGGATATTCATAGCTCACTCACTTCACCATGTTACCTGCACATACCTTCTCACAAGATCTATAACAAGACTTTGTAAGACACCTTGATGCCTTTACCTATTTCATAACATCAACCTAATTCATCATGTTTTCACAATAACTTTATCATATTAGGCTCACAAGCTCATCTATCAAAGACCACATTAAACAACAACCTCGACCATTGATCATATTTGACAACCTCATCCTGATGCCTCAAGTATCCTTGCTTAACTAGAAATAAACCTTCACTTATGCATACCTAAAATACCATTCACCATACATCTTTACCATATGATCTTAGATATTAATTAAAACATACTTTGACATTAATAACATCATATTGACATCAATGAAAACATTTTTCCAACAAGGTTTTGCACATTAAATCAGTTTTTTCAAGCACAACATAGAGCTCTATATTTCATGTACACAAGAATAGGACCTAAAAACATAGACGTAGGTGATCCCAAGAATAGGAATAATCTTATAAATGGGACATTATTACCACATTGAGAACACTACACAAGCATGGTGTTACTATCCATATGGGGCATTATTGTTTAGTGAGTAGATAGATAGTATAATCCTATTGATGACACTCAAAACTATCTAGAACTCAATTTTCAAAACCTAGATCATCCATGACAATCACTTTCTAGATAAGTCTATATTTATGTCTATTTATTTGTATTTTTAAAAAATTAAAGAAGTTCAAATGCCATAATAAATCAGTGTCCAATTGTTTCATATTATTTGATTGATTTAAATGTCTTATCCCTTTAACCAAAAATAAGAATAACATCATTAAACCCTAAAATGTTAAATTATCTAGCATAACCAAAGTGAAAATTCCTCTTCAATGTTCATGGTTAAAAATAAGGATGATTATAATAAGATTAGTTTCTTATACTAGTACACCATCAACAAGTAATTGATGATAATGAACTCAACAAGTACACCATCAAAGATAAGTTTCCTATATTAGTAATTGATGATTATTTATAGGAATTTCATGATGCATTTTATTTTACCAAGTTATATTTTCACTCTAGTTATCATCAGATTCAAATCCAAGAAAATGACATACCTAAAAAAACTTTAAAAACTCATGAAGTCCATTATGATTTTAAGGCCATGCATTTTAACCTCACAAATACACCAGATACATTTAAAAGTTTGATGAATACTATTTCTAGGGCATTTTTTTAGAATGTTTATATTAGTTTTTTTATGAAATCCTCATTTACAATAAAAATTGGTAAGACCATTTGAAGCATGGAAATAGGTCTTCTCATTTATATAACAACATCAAATTTATGAAAAACCTTATAAATGTGATTTTGGCATCTAAGAGGTAGAGTAATTGGGTCATATTGTTTTATATGAAAGAGTGAAAGTTGATCCTAAAAATATCCAAGTGATTATGGAGTGACAAGTTCCCAAGACACTCAAGAGCCTTTGGGGATTTATGGGGATAACTCATTACTATCACAAGTTTATCAAAATTTATCATAGAATCACAACCCTACTCAAATATTTGTTAAAAAATAATGCCTTCCAATGGACTAATACAACTACCAAGGCAAAAATATTTGAAAATGGTTATGTGCAACACTCCATTTTTATCCACTCCTAATTTTTTTAAAACTTTTGTTATGGAATATGAAGCATATGGCATGGGCGATATACTCATGTAAGAAGGTTTAAGAGTTACATTTGTGAATTTCAAATTGAAGGGAAAAAAATATCAAACCAATTTATGACAAAAAAATGATGGATATTATGCATGTAGTTAAATAATGGATAACTTATATGATGGGTTGTCAATTTTAGGTAAATACTAATCATGATAGCCTCAAATATTTTTTTAAACATTTATTTTATTTTGAATAACTACAAAAATGGGTGAATAAAATGTTAGTCTATGATTTTCAAATATTCTACAAGAAAATAAAATGTAATATGGTGGTAGATGCATTATCTTGGAGGGATGAATTAGTTAAGGAAATGTTATGTGCAATGACTATCTAGCAAGTAGATTTTCTAGAGGAAGCAAGATCAAAATATGAAAATGATAGCAATACCCATGATTTGATTCAAAATATTCAATAGGGTTTTGGGGGATATTAAAAATTTACATGGAATGGGAATACATTATGTTATAAAGATATATTATACCTCTATATTCATTCTCTCCTCAAACATAAAATCCTTCAAGAACTCCATGCATCTCAATTGGGAGGTCACATAGGATTTTTTTTTAAATGGCATATAATAAAGAAAGATTTATATTGGTAAGAATCAGGTGGGATGCCAAGAAATATGTCGCTACATTCATGGTATGTAAATATAAAAAAGGTGAAACTATTAAGACCTTAGGTATTTTGTAGCCTTCATACATCCCTGGCTAGCATTGGGAGGAGGTTTCCATGGATTTCATTACTAGGTTACTATGGTCTAAGGGTTAAAATGTTATCATGGTAATTATGGATTGAATCACCAAGCATGTTAATTTTTTTCCTTATCATTTCCATTTTTTATAGTACAATAGCTTCTAATTTTATCATTATAGTTCAAAAATTACATGGTACTCCAAATATCATTGTAAGTGAACAAGATCCCATATTTACTAGTAATTTTTAGATTAAATTATTTGCATTTTTGGGCACCCGATTGGCTCATATATTTTCCTAGCATCCTTAATTAAATGGATAAACTAAGGTAGTTTAAAAATTTATATAAGGATATATTCATTATTTTGTTTCCAAAAAATAGGACAAATGGGTTCACTGGCTACCACTTGATGAATGGTGGTATAACACTTCTTTTCACACATATTCCAAAATGTCTCCCTTTATGGAATTGTATGGGTATCAACCCCCATCCATAAATTTAGTCTTGATGGTAAATTTCAATGTTTGATATATTTAGGAACACATTCACCATCAAAAAGAGGTACTATTTAGTTTGTGAGGTAATGTAACAATGGTACAAAATAGAATGAAGTAGCAATCAAATCAACACCATAGTGAGTGGAATTTTGACATAGGTCATTGATTATTTATGTATTTCCATATATATTAGTAAATGTATTTGAATAAATAGATATATGATAAAAATCTATCACTTAAGTATTATGGCTCTTATTAGATCTTGCATAAATTTGGTATTGTGGCCTACACACTAGAATTACCCAAGTCCACTCACATACATCTAGTATTCCATATATCTTGAAGAAGGTAATTAGACACAAATGTTTCACTCAAAATGAGTTACCTAAATTAGATGAGTAAGTATTAGTCATTCTATATCTTAGAGAGATCCTTCACATGTGCACTAAGCAAATGTAAGCTAGAGCAATTAAGAAGTATTTGATCAAAGGGAAGAATTTAAATTATGAAGATGAAACATGGGAGGATGAAGTGTTCCCATAGTAACATCCAAGTTTGATTCAACATTAAGGAAAACACTATTCTAAAGGGGAGGGGCATGTTACACCCATAACCTATAGTGCATCTATGGATATGTGTGGCTTAATTATATCTTACATACCTTCATTTTATCTTATTACATTTATCGATGTTCTTAGTATGGCTAGACTATGGAATAACCATGGATAATTAGAGTATATATAGTAGGTCATGATTAGTCTTTTACCATCATATTTTAAATTTTTATCTTATTATATTATTATGGAGGTTTACCCCTTGAAGTGGCTCAATTATATTTATCTTGTATTTTTCTCTTATGTCAATTATTATGTGGATCTATTATCTATACTCTCATTTTTATGATATATTATTCTATTGTGTGAACATATAAGTAATTTCATTTTATAAACATTGAGAACATGGGAAACATACCTAAAAAACTTTATGTTGGCATCTCAGATCAACAATACTCCAACTATCATATTCAATCCTATAATTTGAATCACCATGGCCTTATTGAATAGATCGTATGGTTTCACCAATATTAATAATGTCAGATAAATTAGGTCCCTCTCTTGGACATTATTTTGGACACCAAAATAATGATAACTCAAGGATAAATTTTATTTTCAACCTCAAGTACTAGATGAGAAAGGTAGATAATAGGCCCAATGAACATTTATACATGATGTCATATGTACTGGGCCTAGTCATAACTACTGTCACTCCTAGGGAAGAACTATGGAGACATTTTTTGAAAAATATTAAGGATATAATTTGTGAATATAATATTATATTTCAAATTTATAGGTTTTGAAATCAAATTCAAAGGATAAAAAACCTCTTCTACCCCACAGTTTCTAAGGCCATAAATGGGCATTTTGTGTCTAGGTTGTCAGACCACATCAGAAAGATAATGGATAAGATGGGATATTACTAGTTTTGTCTATATAACATAGTAATTATAATTTAATGACCATTTTAATTCAAATTACTCCTTCCTTACTACATTTTGTACAATTTGGTTGAGTAGGATATAACAACTCAAATTTCCAATAGTGTGGACCAACATTTGTAATCAGCTAGGCTATAGGTTATCCTTAAAAACCCTTTAAGTATAAATAAGAAATAGTATACATTTTTTGAACATCTTCATCAAAATATCAAATACAAAAATAATTTCAACATGAACAAGATGGAATTTAAGCACTAGGATCCAAGGCATGCAATTGCCAAAGCTCTTAAAGATTATGAAAATATGTCAAAGGTTAGGTATGATAATTAAACCTATATACATAACCCGATATAATTGAATGCACTCAATGATTCATAATTTTACAAGTGGATGAAATCAATGGATATATCCATAAGGGTGTCAAATATGATACAATGCAACCCTTATATTATTCCATTAGATGACAAAAAGATAGAAAAGGAAGGGGAGGTGCCTACTAAGGAAGAAGATACACTAGCTAATAAATACCAAGAGATAAGAGAAACTATCTTTATATGTCTCCTAAGGCTTCCAACTGACACTCCTCTACCCTTCTCATTGGATATGGAGGCATCTAAAATTATCAATAGGCCCACTAATCTTACTTCACTAAAATCAAGTGTCTAACCTCCATAGGTACCTCAGGTAAACACTCCTCTTGTTTCTTCACTAAATCGAATCACTATTGATATTCCCCCATTAGTCACATATATTAAGAATAAAATAACTAATCTAGCCACTCTACAAGATATAAATATCATAGGAGTGGGTGAGAGACCACCAAATCATGAAAGTGTGCCTTTAGGACCTTCATATGTTGAGATTAAATAGGATGACTCTATAGAGGATACTAGACTAGGTAATATTAGATAGAATGTAGTGTGAGGATATAGTGAAGGTCATCCTCCTAGATAATCACTTCCTCTTCAAATTATTAGATATTCAAAGGAAAAAAATAGTCGGTATATGGATTGTAGTCAATTTAAAATCCACTATGGAAAGTAGTCTGAAGGAAACACCTAATACTTCTATTATTTATATATTTATTGATATTATCCTTATGGGTGATTATAATTCAAAGGATTTTATAGATATATAAATAAATAAAATTCACACTTTTGTTGTTCCTACTATAACGGGTTTAGGAAAAAAAATTATTCTTGATAGTACTCTAAGAAAATAAAGTTTTATTTTACATTGTTTAGATTATTTTCCCACTGACCCCACAAAAGCTTCTTTGGCATAATATTCATTCACCCAAGCCACATTAATTCATCCATAGTTTTTAACTACTAATCAATGTACCACATGAATCGAGGTATATTTTGAGGAGTTAGTTTTTGAATCCATTTGTATTACCCAGTCAATTATATTAGGGATTTTCACTCAATTAGGGATGCCCATTTCATAAGCAACACAAAAAGAGTCTTCAATAATATTTTTACATAAGATTCCAAACCTAACTAGGTACATTGTAAAAAATCCCCCACTAATAAAGAGTAAAACTTGGATAAAGGATCTCTCTACATTTACTAAACATCATTAATCATCCACTCCATATTCCATGGATAATAATCTACCTACAGTGTTGATGAGACCACCAAGTGAACCTTCACTCCCTACTTCTTCATTTTCACCCCAGACTACTAATTAAACTCTCATATTTGTCCCTCCATAGATTAAAAAACTAGATAAATAAGAAATGATAAGAGAAGATTTATTTATCATAGGAAAAATAAAATTTTCCATGTGCTTTCATAGATTCACCAATAAATTAAAGAGAGTGAGGAAGAAAATAGTTATGGTTGGAGGAAAGACTATTTAACTTGAGAAATATGAGGAATTATTTTATTTAAAAATAAATATAAAACAAGACCTAGAGATGTATATGAATATTAATAAGACCATATTACAATGGTTGATATAGTTAGTGGAATGCTTGAGTAGATGTTAGGGGGACTACATCAGTCAAAAGTAAGGTTAGAAGAGTAGAATATAATCAAGACTCTTAAAGACATAATTAACAATGTGCTAAATTATACAAGGACTCTATACCTTATTTTAAGTTCCATCAGATCAATAAGAGCTCAGTCCTAGCCATTGTGGGAAGATGTGGTTGAGTTACATGAATTAATGAAGGACTAGTATGCCAAGTTGAGACTCATTATCAAGGCTACTAGATTGAAGACATACCAACACTTGCATTTGATGCTTGCACCTAATGTAAATATAACTCAAAATTATGTAAGTGTCAAGAGTGATAATTTCATAGATTGGCACCAATAAATACAAGGGCTAGTTAAATAGTTCATGAATAATGAGAAGATAAATACTCAAGTTCTCATGGATATAATTATTATAGGTGTGTTCACACCTCAAGGGAAAATTATCACTAACACTTAATTTAGAGTTAGTTATGGGTTCCATTAGATACATTTAAGGTAGAAGTAGAGGGTAACAATTATAAGAATAATGAACATATAGTATAATTTATCACATATGTGATAGACAATGTGGCTTAAATAGATACACTACATGTCTCTTTTCAATCCTCTATGACTATACATAAGAAATTGATAGATAAAATTATAGTGTTATTCATAAGGTTAATCACTAATTTTGAGATTATTGAGATTGAATTTTTTATCAAGTATGGATAAGTACAAAAATTTACATGGATAAAGAGATTCATCCCCTTTAGTTGAGAATTCATTATCTCAATCTCATCTTTCATCATCTCATGTTCAATATTTAACAACTAATTATATGTTATAGGGATATAACATAGTACATACTCCCATAAGATAGTGTTTGTGCCTCCCTAAACTATTGTAGCTCTAGTTATAACTTAAAACACAATTGTTTCTTCCATTTAAACACTAGTAAAAAAATTTATACATATTACTTCAATTATATATTCCATGGTGACACTTTAGTTCTTTGAGTTGAAATTAAAATTGTATTGGTAGTTTCAACTAAGACTACATGTAAGTCTTGATTTGTTTTTAGTTTAAAATTATATTATATGGAAAAGGATTTTGTGATTAAATTTTGATTATATTTAATATATATTTGATTTGTGGACAAATTGAATTATTTTTAACACACAATCCTAATTTAGAAGCTATAAAATTAGACTAAGCTTCGACAATGAGGCTTCCCCATCCCAAGCTATAAATCTATGTTTCTTGAACATTGTAAAGGGAGTATAATATTTAAATTAATACAATCTAGAAATTTCTTGGATTATTCTATAAGTTTATGTTTAATTGTTGTCACTTCCAAATTTTATATCTTAATATGAGTTTCCATTAAGTTAATGTAATCTATAATAGGCTATGTGACTCTTTGTTTTGTAATTATTTAGATTGGACAAATTGTTAGCTTGAATGATCATTTATGATTGATCACACTTATTAATGGTTAGAGGTAGGTATGTGATATATAGTCTAGTTATATCCATATCTTTGATGATTATTATTGATTATATTTCAACTATTTCTTTTGGTGATTTATTGTGTTTGTATATATACTATGCTAATGGAAAATTATAACAAGTACCATTTATTGGACATTTACTCAACCTAGGATAGAGGAAGTTATATTAGAAGGAATTATTTATTATTTAAGTCATATATACCTTTATTTTCTACCTACCTTTACATTTTTTCCTTTTCTAAAAATTCAAGTACACCTTAAGGCAGATCTACCCATCTATTTAAGTAGATTTTATACTCACATCATATCTGAACCATCTGAAGTAAACAACCACTCTACTCATTGTTATTCCACCACATGGTTATTTACAAAACTAGTACTCACAACACATGCCTTAGAGTTAATATTTTGATTGATAATAAAAATATAAAGGTCTCCTCATAATATTCTATTAGTGCACATAAAACCCACACCAACACTTAGTTAACCCACAATGTGACTACATGGAGTTAATGAAATCATGACCAAACTAAATATAAATCCTACTGATAATGAGTATTTATTATGGAAAAATATTTTTTTACTCTTAAAGCTTACATGGAACTACCATCAAACTAATTAATATAACCACCCTATTATAGGGAAATTAGAAAATTAAATATTAATAGAGAGATTAAGGCACATCATTGATTTAAGAATAGGAAAATAAGATAAAATAACAAGGGTGTAATTTTTATACACATAATATTTTTAAACTTTATAAATTACTTATACTTTCTCTCTTGTAGGAACCTGTTGAGTCTCAATCTCTCTGAGTGCATGCCTTAAAGGGTGCACAGGGAAAGAGGTGGGAAGACCAGTAGTGATTTTTAATATTATTGTTCCTTTAATACCACTTGATATCTACATAAAAATCTCCTTATAAACATTACCCTAAGCTTTTCCTCCTCTTTTTCACCCTCTTCTAGTCATTTTCCACCTTCATTAACCCTTCCCTAGCCTAGTCTCATCTTCTATGGTTTATGGTATAATGTCAACCCCATCAAACTTGTAATCTAATTGGAAATACTCATTTATGGTTTAGGTCAGCTCCTAGATGGCCTAAGCTAGGACCTAATTTGATTTTATCGATAGTGATACATAGTCATTTGGGATGACCCTATCATCTAAACTTTAAGAAAGGACTAAGGTTAGATTTAGCTATATAAACATACTCTTTTTATCATTTATTAAAAAAGATAAGAATAAGAGATATATATTAGACATCTACTTATCCACCATTCTACTTGAGGAACATGGCTTAAGGTTTTAATACTTTTTTGGAAATGCATATCTTATCTTGTGGATAAGTATTTTGGATATATAGATAGGTTGTGTATCCTAGAGATAATTTATCTGTATCATCCTTACATAAATAATAACCTATTAAAAATCACCTTAGCCAAGGTAGAGATTGAAGTTAATTAGGTTCATCTTCAATGGTATATTCCTAAATTTGTACATTAATATTCTTTATACATTGATGTGAATATATGTATTCTAAGAATTTTAACTTTAATGTTTATTACCCCTAGTTTGTGCCACAAGCTTTGGTGATCACTAGATTAGATTTTAATTTCCTTGTCATTTAAATTAGTGATTATGAAAACATAAGACCTAGATAGGGTTATTACATTGTGTTTATTGACTAAAGTTTTTGGAACCCTTTATAGTGTTGTTATTGTGTTAAAATATCCCTTATCTAGGTATAATAGATCCATCTTGGTCATGACCCCTAACATATAATGTATCAACACCCAAAAATGTAATTAATATTTATCATCTCTGAGATGGGACTGATTTATAGATTAGTTGAATTTTTCTTTGCATACATTCTAGTGAACCTAATGTGAATCTAACCCTTTCAGGTTTTCTTTCATGCCATCATTTTTTTATCATCACTTATATTTTTATATATTTAAAGTATTGTATCAAAATAGTCAGTATGGACCTAACTTTTTGTTCAAAACTTTAACACAACCACTTCAAAATGACTTTGTTTTTATATGCAGGTCTTCACTAATTATAGGTTACTAGATCAAGCAGTTCAACATAATATTCTTCTTTAGTTCCATATTAGCATACATAGTCAAATAGGTTGAATTTGTCTACTATTTTATTCTATCAATATACAAGCCAAAAAACACTATCAAATAGGTCAACTTTATTCTTTTAACTCTTATTAAGCACATGGAGTTTTACAAACTTGTTCAAACTAGTCAACCTAGTTGGCATAATTTAAATGTAATAATTAAGCACCACAATGTTAAAATTTGCAATCTAAATCATCTTCAAACCCACCAAGGTTCTTTTATTTTCCCTCTTTATCATTTCATTTCTTCCTTTAGTACTATTTTTCATAAGTTTGTAGTCTACAAAATTATAACCCTATAACTAACTAGGTTAACCTAGTCAACTCAGTTCTATAGTTTGTATTATGTCTAAGAGACATAGTAGACCTATTTGATGTTGTTCTTACAAATAATGTTTTTACAAAACATTAGTGGCCCAATTGACTCTATTATATATTGTTTTCATACAATGTCACCTGAACTGACTCTAAACTATTCTCAATTAAGGAATTAACATCTATTTTATAATAATTAATTCAATTTTATCTTTTATATAATTTGCATGATTAGAGTAACTCACATAGTCTATTTATTTGGTTTTTAAAATTACCATTTTATTTTCACTATTTTACTCTTTTTCACACACTATCAAATCACCTTACATTCAAAAATGTACTAAACATGTACCTTCCCAAGGCCTACCTACTTGGATTTCATCACCAAGGGGGAAGATGACTTGATTTTCTAGCCAAGTTAAAATACATGGTTAATGGTATATATTGTAAAATCACTTGACAACCTTATCATTGTGGGATTATGTAGTGTGAGGGTATGCCCCAATACTAATCCAATACTATTTCCAATATAAATCCCTTTTAGGCCAAACATCTTGAAACCAACCTTAAATTGATTTATAGTTCCCTATTTCTGCTAGCTTTCCCATCACATTAAAAGCAAACTTTATTATAATCTAATAAAACTTAGGGTGAATAATTATTTCACATTTAGTTTATATTTTTTGCTTTACCTTTGATTATTTAGAGTCATATTTCAAAACTTGCATTGGTTAGTGTTGGTGCAAGGTTTGTGTTGTGTGCTCCAAATGGATCAGTCACATTAATCTAATTGTTTATGTGTTTGATTTCATTCTTGCTTCAAATTATCTTGCAAAAAAATTCTCTTATTTTAGAACACTATCATCTTGGTCAATGTAGTCATTTATAGACTATTCCACCTTCCTACCAATAATATATAGTCAACTTGCATGACTGTGTATTATTATCCTCCTATTCGGTTCTATGTTAAGTATTACTTATTTGACTTGAATGAATATGTATCCTTATCAAATTATTTTATCCTTCCTAACTACAATACACAGTCAACTTGCATGACTATGTATCCTTATATTATTGTTTTTATTCCTTGGGTTATAAAACATAGTCAACTAATTTGATTTTGTATCTTATTTTTTGATTTTATCTTTGCATCATCCTTTAAACTCCCTTATTTCATCATGAACTTCTTTTTCAAGGAAAACATAGAGTTTAACTCAATATATATGATGAGATTTACCAATCTCAATAGGTTTTCTCATAAATATTCATTGCTTCCACTTTAGATGAAATCAATGTGCATGTTGCCACTCACACTAAAAAATATGAGACTCATATTAATTTGTCTTCAATTAATAACCCCCTTTTCTCCTTAGAATATTATCCAAAATTATAGTATGTTCTTGAAATTCTTTTTTACATAATGAGTTCCCTCTACATAGGGGAAAAGACCCTTACACTATTTCCAACCTTCTGATAAGTGGTCAAGAAGAAGAACCCCATTCACCTTTCCCCACATTATCTCATAGATTTGGGGGTGATACCTTCTTTATTTCTCAACCTATTCTTTTCTCTTAACTCCATCTCATACTATGACTTCTTATTCTTTTATTTCTTCAACCTTCATGCCAAGTATCTATACTAACACGGCAGCTTCAACATCTAGTGGGCCTTTTCCAAGACCCACCCTCCTCAGTCATTCCACTAGTGAATCCTTTTCTACCAATGGTAATCATGATACTGGTGCTTCCTTTTATTATAATTCCAATCCTTCTACTAGTGTATATTTTTATACACATGTTAATTATGCCACTAATGTCTCCTTTTCTACCAATGCCTCTTAAGACACTAGTGTCATGCATGCCACTACTCATAGTGGAACCCAAGCCACTAATACCAATGTTAATGCTTCACATGTCACATAAAATAATCAAAATACCACTCAAATGCATCAAATATTATTACAAAATCCTAATCAAATGAATGCTTTTAAAGATAATAATTCTAACCAAATGATGCAAATGCATAATCACCTTATTTACCTTCAAAATCAACCTCAACATGTTCCATGGGGAGTGAAAAATAAAAACTCCCGCACCCCCTAGGGATTCCCATGGCAATCTCATTCCCTAACCACCCCTTTTTAACAAAATTATTAATCATATTCAAAATTAATCTCTTATGCCTAAAATTACCAACATAAATATAGGAGGTATCACACTTACCATTAGTTATAATGGGTTAACTGATCCTACCTTACATTTAAAAATGTTTGGTAATCTCTACAAATATTGGGTCAAGTTAAACACTTTTGTTACCACAAAGATCTTAGATAAAACCCTCTCTAGAGATGATTTAGACTGATATAATCAACTCAAGTCCCATTCTATCACTAGTTTGGAAAATATAGCTAATGTTATAGAACAAGGGTTTCAAACTAATGACCTCCTTGAGAATACCTTGGCTCATTTTATCAATCACAAGAAACTCAAAATCGAAACCACCCACACTTTCATCAAAGGGTGTAAGAACTTATATAATAAGTGTGAGTATAACATGCTAGATGATAACCTCTTTCATCTATTTACTAATTCTCTTTATCCTAAGTTGTAATATTAGGTTAGGACTCTCTCTCCCCAAACATTAAAATAGGTGCTCGACCAAGCCAAGTACCAAGATTTTCTCATGCATCTATTTGAGCCATCTCAACCTCTTATGAGCATTCACATGCTCATAAAAAATAAAAATAATCACTTTGCCAATGATGATGTCATCAATTCCTATGATACCATTCATAATATTCAAGCTATTGCTCCCAATCCTACTCTGGACCAAGCTTCCCCTTTAAACCACATCTCTAATCCTCAATTTTATCAAATAAAAAACATATATATTCACAAGATATTATCCTTAGAATAAATCCAAAATTTTATACCAAGGCTTCTTCCATGAGAGCTTTAACCCACTAACCCTATGAAATCATGGTATGATATAAATAAATTTTGTTGGTTTCATACTATTTAGGGTCACTCTCATGATACTTGTAAGAAATTATGTAATTTTTCTATGGATTTCCTCCTTAGTATAAATTTTGATCATGATTACCTCATTTTTAAATGCAAACAAGCCTATGAAATTTCATTCAAATCTCACAAAATACAAAATAAAAATCAAGTTTTGAACTAGGCTAATGTTCATCTAGCCAACTACAAATACCCTCTTCCTAATCATCAAGACAATAATGATAAGCCTACTCCTTCCACCAAAAATGTTGAAATTATAATATACCATAATCCCAAAGAGAATGTGGTAAATATAAATAATATGTGAAGGGTAATTTCTTTCATTGATTCTAATCGTCACCTATCGTCTCAAACTTTTAGTGTTATTTAAGATTCTTCCCCAACTCACCTAAAAGATTTGGGGAAAGAGGAACTTATCTCTTTTCAAGAATAAATTCCAACACCTCTATTAGATAACACCTCCCATACTATTTATTTAATTTCCCCAAACTCTCTACTCATAAAAAACATTATTTTCCCTTTTAATACCACTTCTTCAAATCAATCATAAGATAAACCTAAATCAACTACCCCATACTCTCAAGACAATAAACCAATTTAACCCCAGACTAAACTAACCAAATATTATTAATCTAATTTTACATGCACTTTTAATCCTCCTTCCCATAATATCCTCCAACATTATGCACCTCTATCCAACAGTCCACCCATGGGTTATGATGAATAGGACCCTATTATAGAGCTTACCAATCTCCCATATCAAATTCCCTTTATTTAACTCATGTATACTTTTATACATCATAAAAACCACCTTATTCAACTCTTATTTTAAATGAATATCCCCCATCCTCCCCTAGTAGGATGTGAAGCTACCTTATTTGGGTCAAAAGATAGTAACTTGCAATAATGCAAAGATATGTTTATAAACATTGATGAAATAATGGACACCTTTATTTATCTAAAATTTCTTATTTCTTATATGACCCCAAATGATATTTTTCTTCACACAAATGATCCTCTACTCTTTATAATCATCCAAATTAGTGATATCCATGTCAAGTGTGCTTTTATTAATGAGGGTTCAAGTACTAGTGTTTACCCTCAGATATTTTGAGTGTAATATTAATTCCACACACAACATGTGTCAAGGTTATGATAAAATTTAAATTCCTTATTTAGGTTATGTATGGCTTCTTATTTTCCTCTTAACTATCACTATTTGAGTGAATGTTATGATATTTAACTTCCTCCTTTCCTATAATATCTTTCTTGGTAGGCCTTGGACTCATCACATATGGGATGTTGCCTCTTATGCTTACCAATGTGTTAATTTTACCCATAATGGTTATATCTATAGGATTTAAGGAGACACAAAACCTTATAATTTTTAACAATTCCAAAACCATGGTGTCTTTAAAATTCCAACCCTTGAACTCTTTCTGAGTGTTCTATTTTGGGAATCTCAATGTTTCAATTTCCCCATCAACACTATGTGAGTGTATCAGGTCACCTTGGAATCATCAAGAAAATAAAACCTAACCTCTTATACTCTAATGATGATGATCTAGATGAGATCAGCCTCAAAATCAAAACATTATATCTCTCTCCTCATCTCATTGCCTAACTTTCACCTTTGAAGCCACATTCTTACCAGCTAAATATTAGTGATATACCTATGGTCTTAACTAAAACTCAGCATTCTATTCACCACATAACTTTTGATGATAAGACCATACCTACATTTGGAATCAACCTTCATACACCTGATTATGATGATGGTTATACTTTAGATTATCCACTTCAGGAGGTCTTGTCTAGGCTAGAGATGCTAAGATCCTTCATTATCATTTTTCTTTATTTATGTCTTTAAATTCATCTTATCATATTCCATCTTATATAGTTCCTAATTTTAGAATTATTCCTCTTGTTCATAGGGTAGATATGGCATATTTTCATGCCATACCTATAGTTTTTTAATAACCTATTAAGATCCTACCTATGGATCATGCTATGATTGATCCCTATCATTTCTATATATACTAGGATCCTTATAGTTTACTTTCCCCTAATATGCTTACTAGTATCCTTCAACCCTTTTCTCTTCATATTCCTCCCTCAGTTGAGCCTCGTATAGATCCTACTCCAACTTTACCTTTAGGTAAGCCTCTTCTTGTATCTAAATCCATTTATCCTATAGATTAACCTTGCCTAGTCTCTCCACCAGCCCCACCTACCCTTAGAGATGACCTACTTCTTTTATCATAGATTGATCCCATACCTAACCAATGGGTTGATCAGCCTTACTATGACATTCATAGAATTTCTAATTATTAGACTAGATACTACCAACTATACCAACATTCCTTAGCTATTACTTTACTACCTTTGTTAGTAAACCTAGAAAGTCTGATAAAAAGCATATTTATTACTTCCATGACATAGATAATCATTCCTCCACCCATTGTCAAAATATTTGATAATATACTACACATTACATCCCCTTCCTCAGCTTACAAACAAGGCAATACCTCCTCAAAATTTATTACCTAAGTATATTTCCAAATATGGAGAGGTATATTATCTATGGCATTAGTGTGGTACCCATCACATTAATCATTTCCACATCCTCCAATATCATCTTTAATATCACCTTATGACCATTCTTACACCCACTATTCCTCATCCCATAGGTCTCCCATGTAAGAAGGATCCTCCTTCTTCCCCTATGGTTCCTTTAGTTATGGTCCCTTATCCACCTATGGTTTGTCACTCATAAACTCTTCTCCACCTATGGTTCCCTCTCTACCAATGGATCCCACTTCACATGTGGTCCCTTCTCTACTAGTGGATCCTTACTACACCATAGATCTTACTTTTATTCATTATCCTAAGTATTTTATGCATAATGGTATTCATGATCATGATATTTAATATATACCTACATTTTTTATAGTGGATATTTGATGAGAGGTATTTTCATAGCTTTCATCGAAGATAGATGAAACCCTCACTATAGTAAGGATCCAACTTCATAAAGATGTATTAGATGTTATGGATAATTTTTGTGAATATATTTACTAGTATTTATGAATACATCATGACGTTATTTTACTTTATTACTCATTATGGTTTTGGATTGGACGTGCTCCATTTTTATATCTATCTACTTTATATCATTTGACTCTGTGTCAAATTTTTTTCATTTATCTATCCTACATGGATATTTATATTTATCATTATGTTGTGTATATGGTTTCATTTATTTTATTATGATCTCTTATTTATTATTCATAGGATTGCATGTTTCTCTTTATGCATTCATTTCTTTCCATGGTGTCTGTCTTTTATCATGTTTGTTCACTAGATTATCTCCATAACATAGATAATTATTAGTATGACTTGGTTATACAAACCTTGCTCTGCTTAGTAAATCCTTATTTACTATGTGATCAATTAGAAAAAAATTTATCTCATTGTAATCATATTTTACCACTCCACTTTGGATCTCCCTTTATTCCCCTTATTTCCTTTCACAAACTAAGTTCATACATAGTTAAGACTTGAGATAACATATTGGTTCCTAGGTAAGCCTAAGTGTTTAGTTAGTCATGTCTTTGGATACTTAGCTTGCTTTAGCCAAATTCTAAGGATAATTTGTGTGTATCAATATGTCCCTCATGTTTCTTATTACAAATCCATATGGAGGAGGAATATTAAAATCCATAAACATTTAAAATCCAAATCATTTAACAAAAGGCAATGATATAAAAGGTAACATACAAATCTCAAAATTCAAATCACACTAAAAGACATGATTTAAAGAACATATCTCTTTTTTAATCAAATATCAAACTCCATAGTTAGAATCATGATAGAGTTGAGGTCTATTGGGGTGCAGTAGGCTAGTAGAATGGAAAAGGAGAATAAAAAAACTTTTAGTGCTACCTAATTTCTCACACAAGTACCCAATATTCACAATAGATCAACATATTTTTAAGAGGTCCTAAGGAATAGGGAACACATTATGGGAAGGTAGGTTCATTTTAATTTTCTTGTTCATCCAACTAGTATGATTTTATATTAGTATCTCACTTATTTTCATATACAACTTTGTGCTTATTGAGAATGGGTATCCTTTGTATATTGATGGTCACTAGTTACTTAGTGTCTCTCTTGTGTCTTTAGTGTGCCTCATGTTTCCTAAGGTATTCTCATATATGCCTATGTTGTGATATTTTCATTCCCTTTTTCATTTACACCACTCCTAATATTTCCCCTTTAGAAATATTATTTATTCACTGATCATCTCCCTAGGGATTCTATTTGTGAGTTACATTATAAGATCATGGGTAGGACCAGACCTTCCTTACAATATACCACATTCCCAACACTCCTTTTAAAATAATTCCCATCATTATTTATACCTCATTGGTGTTCCCTTTATAAGTTTCAGTGTAATACCATGGATAAGGCTAGGCCTTCCTCATCTTTCATCATCTTATGTTCAAACTTTGACAACTAAGTATATGTTTTAGGGATATAATATAGTACATACTCCCATAGGATAAGTGTTTGTGCCTACATTAAATATTTTTCCTCTATTTCTAACTTAAAAAATAATTGTTTCTTCCATTAAAACTCTAGTAACAAAAATTATGCATGCTACTTCAACTATAGATTCCATGGTGACACTTTAGATCTTTGAGTTGAAATTTACATTGTATTGGTAGTTCCAACTAAGACTACATGCAATTCTTGATTTGTTATTAGTTTAAAATTATTTTATATGGAAAAGGATTTTATGATTAAATTTGGATTATATTTAATATAAATTTAATTCATGGACAAATTTCATTGTTTTTAATACACAATCATAATTAAGACACTATAAAATTACACTGAGATTTCATGATGAGGCTTCCCCATCCAAGCTATAAATCTATGTTTCTTGAACATTGTAAAGGGAGTATAATTTTTAAATTAATACAATTTATAAATTTCTTGGATTGTTCTATAAGTCTATGTTGAAGTGTTTTCCCTTCCAAATTTTCTATCTTAATAGGAATTTCCATTAATTTAATGTAATCTAGAATAGGTTATGTGACTATTTGTTTTGTAATTATTCAGATTGGACAAATTATTAGTTTGAATTCTCATTTATGACTAATCACACTTATTGATGATTATAGGTATTTATGTGATATATAGTCTAGTTATACCCATATCTTTGTGATTATTATTCAGTATATTGTAACTATTTCTTTTGGTGATTAAATGTGTTTGTTTATATACTATGTTAATGGAAAATTACAAGCACTAGTTATTGGACTTTTACTCAACCTAGGATAGAGGAAGTTAACTTGGAATGGTTTATTTATTATTCAAGTCATAGATACCTTTATTTTCTAACCTATCTTTCCATTTTTTCCTTTTTAAAAAAAATTAAGTATATTTGTGGTTACATCCACCCATCCATCCCAAGTAGATTTTATACTCACATCATATGTATACCATTTGAGGTAAATAAACACTCTACTCACTATTATTCCACCACATGGTTATTTACAAAACTAGTACTCAGAACTCATGCCTTGGAGTGAATATTTTCATTTATCCTAAAAATAAATAGGTCTCCTCATAATATTCTATTGGTGCACATAAAACCCACACCGACACCTAGTTAACCCAAAATGTGACTATGTGGATTTACTAAAATCATGACCAAACTAAATAGAAATCCAACTGATAATGCCTTTTTAGAAGATTAAGGATTATGGAAAAATATTTTTTTTACTCTTCAAGCTTACATCGAACTACCATCAAACCAATTAATATGGCCATTGTATTATAGGGAAACTAGAAAATTAAATATTTATAGAGAAATTAAGACACATCATTCATATAAGAATAAGAAAACAAGAGAAAATAACAAGGGTGGAATATTTATACATATAATATTTTAAAAATTTATCAATTATTGATGCTTTCTCACTTGCAAGAATCACTGGAGTCTTAATCTCTTTGAGTTCATGACTTATGGGGTTCCCTAGGAAAGAGGTGGGAAGACCATTAGTGTTTCATAGGATTATTGTCCCTTTACTATCACATTCTATCTACACAACCATATCCTAAAAAAAGTTCCCCTAAGCTTTGTATCCTCTTTTTCAACCTCCTCTATTTATTTTCCACCTTCATTAGCTCTTCCCTAGCCTAAAATCCTTTTTGAAAGTTTACGATACAATGTTGACTCCGTAAACCCTATGTTATAATTGAAAAAACTCATTTATGGTCTAGATCAGCTCTTGGCCGACCTAGACTAAGACCTAATTTGATTTTTTCAATAATGATATAGAGTTTATTGGTCTGACTCTATCGACTAAACTTTGAAAAAGGACTAGGTTTACACTCAACTATATAAACACACTCATTTTAAAATTAAAAAAAATAAGAATAAAAAATATATGTTACACATCTAATTATCCACCATTCTACTTGAAGAGAATAGTTTAGGGTTTTAATAATTTATTTGGAGATATAAATATTGTCTTGTGAAGAAGTATTTTGGATGCATAGATTAGTTGTGTAGACTAGATTTGATTTATCCTTGTCATCCCTATATACTATAAAAACCTCTTGCAAACCACTTTGTCCAATAGAGAGATTAAGGCTCAGTGGGTTAATATTCAAATGTAAGTATTCATAACATTTTTCATTTTTGGAAGCTTAATGATTGAGATGGGTGAATTAGTCTTTAAAACCTTTAATACAATTCCCCTTAGGCATTCATGAACATTCATTCAAACATGTATATCAAATAATGACTAAGTAACCATCCACATATGCTTGAAATATAAGAGAACAACTCTTATATATGAGAAAACCTTAAGGTTAATAAAAAAAACTGATCATTAAAAATGGACTATTATCTGATAAGATAAAAACCAAGATTTAGTGAAGCACCAACTTCACATGGAGCACCAACCCTAACTAGCTAAGCACCAACCCAAATAGGCTTTACAAAGAACCCACTTTCAAGGAGGCACCAACCCCCTAGATGAATTGGTACCAATTCATCCACCTATAAATATTTATCACCTTAAGAAAACATTATTTCTTACATAATAAATTATTATCATATTTTTACACTCTTTTATCCCTCTCAAACTGCCTTCTAGGCTTCTTTATTGAACTAGCCCTTTTCTTGACTTGATTAGGTCATATGACCTTGATATTATTTATTATAAATTATTTTAATTATTCTTGAATATCTCTATAAAAACTTATAATGGTATATATGAACTCCTTATACTCTTCAAAGTGCTCTTTCATTCACTTTCACTCAAATTGTCTAACTCACAAAATTAGGCCTCATTAGTCTTGTTCTTATACAAGTCACTTGCTCTCACACACCTTAGTCAGCCATACACACTTGAAAAATTATATATAATTAAAATATATCTTACAACATGTTTAAAACATGAATCAAACAATACATTTGGTCAGACACAAATTAATAGACCAAATCCTCTTTTAGGCCTTAAGGAGACCTAATTCAATTAGGCCTTCTTTGACAACATGTTACTTCATGACCCCTTGAAACAAAATAAATTTCATTAATGAAAAATAGCCTTTAAAAAATCAATAAAATATAAATTATATATATTAAATTTAAATCCACAACACCTTTTAGGTCCAACCACCACTTGAACCCCTTCTTGCAACACTATTCATAATAGGTCTTCATATACACAAAAAAGTATATCTTGAGCAATTGAAGCATAAACACAATTTTGAAAAATAAACATAACAATAAATCACATATTAAAAAAAATCATGAAATTAGGTTCATAAAAAAATTCATTATATACTTTAACTTATGGTACATAGGTTCAAACTCTCCTCTACAAAATGCTCACTCTGAACTACCAATTAGCCTAAAAACATAGTCATGGAAACTTGAAGTTATAACACCTAAAAGAACAAAATAAATGACTTAAAATTAATTAAAATGATCCTATAACATCATTATAACAACATAAAACAAAAATATCATAATATATAATGGAAACTATTGGTCTTGTAGACCAATTTGTTGACCTTCTCTCTCATAGACCTCATTTAGCTAGACAAGCCATTTTGGCTTCAAAATTTTCACTAACCACCAAAAATTATACAAAGAATGAATAGGAAATATAAGTAAAAAATATAAACATCATTTAAATTATATTTTTCAACTTAGGGAATAGAGTCTTAAACTTGACACTACAACTTGCTTACCCAGAACTGCTAGTTTACCTTAAAGCACAGTCATCATGATAATGACCTTCAATCACTTGTATGACCATTTAAAAAGAATAAAAATGAATGTGTATGATATTATGAGATAATTATACCATTATAATATATAAATATAATATCATAAAATTAAAATATTGGTCTTATAGACCAATCTTATGAATTTGTATTACACTGTCTCATTTACACTAGGCAAGTCAACTTGTGAGCAACTTTTTCACTATAAAAACTAAACTCCAAAACTTATACAAAAAAATATAATGTCTTAAAATTCATGAAAAAAATATCCATATAATTGGATTAATCCATATTCCATTATAACACATTCCTAATCCTCTTCTCATTATTATCTAGGTTTTTCATTGTTTCCACCATTAGGCCTATTAGTGATTGGTCAACTTGGATGAATATTTTAGCACACTTGAGGGATAGAAAATATATATAAACCACCATGGACATCAAATTAAATTATCATTATTTTTCCTTCATTAATTTATAAACATTTACTTGGTCAACTCTAACTGTTACAATAAATCTCCAAGAAACTAACACTTTCTTGTAGGGTCTACTCACACACCTAATAAATCAATCACACCTTGAGGTACCTGAAAGAGTATAAAATCACTAAAATATCCATACCAACCAATTTTGATAAATTTATAACAAATTATTAAATATTAAGTCACTATTTAAGGTTTTTTGAGGCTTTAAACCATCGTCTAACAATTATTCATAAAGCCTAGACCCTCATTCTAAAAACTAATGCCTAGAACTTTGAGCTAGAAACCTTCCCCATCTACCATGAATAGCTTCACTCCTCATGCATATGTTGCACATGTTAATGAACCCTTGAAAAAACTTCTTGGCTAGACAACTCTTCATCCTATGCACTCAAGAGAACTTAAAACACTTATACTTGGGATAGCCTATCACACATTTGACAAATCTCACTTGTGCATACTTATCATGGAAACTGAACCTCATGCCTCATTAGGCCATGCTCTCAATGCCTTGGTTTCTATATCTAGGTATTCATGATAAATTATACTTAGAAACACACTTCTATGCCACTATAAATGTACTCTACACCTCATACACATACTCAAGCAACATCATACAACCTTTTGTGCCTCTATACATCCATCTTATCAAGTCATCATACTCATACCTTCTCACAAGGACTTTTCATACTATGACTAGTCTTAGGTTACTCAAGAACTTGACCTTCATGCCTATTTTTATGCTCTCAACACCTCACTATCATTCTCAACATCTCACTCTCATGCCATACAACATCTCACATGTTCATTCTTATCTTGAAATATAAATCTCATACCTCATTTTGCTACCATCTCTCTCTTTGATCTCTATATTTTGACCTAAAAACCACATTAGTCATTGAAATTAAACTTCTAACCATTTTCCAAGCTATGAACACCTCATATACATGACATGTAACCTCTTACCATGCTTAACCACTACCATACATCTTCTCACATGATTGACACCACTCATCTCACCAAGAAATCAAGCCCATGTCTTCACACAAGGTCTCTTCATGATATGAATATGGCTTGAACTATCTTTCATGACTCTTTCCATGCTCACATGCATTACTTTCTCCTCAAATAATGTCATAATTTTTCACATACATCTTCATTCTCACCATGCATATGCCTCTTCATGACATGACTATGTTTAGGCTAATTAAGCACTTGTCCTCAAAGATCTACCTTACAACACTTTTGAAGGATTCTACACCTAAATCTCAAGCCCATAAAATTCCAAAAAACTTCTCACAAGATTGTGATTAGTTACTTCACCTTTCTACCTACACATATCTTCTCATAATGTCTAGACAAGGCTCTACAAGACACCTTGATGCCCTGACTTATTTCTTCCACATTATGAGCTTAACAAAACATCAACCAAGCAGATTTAAGACACTTGGACTAGTACCTTTCTCTCTCAATACAATTATTGGATACCTTCAATGCTCATAATCTTGTCAAAACACACATTACCAACTAGCCTTGATCATCTAGACACCAATCTTAAAACAACTACTTGACATCAACCTCATTCATCATTATTACAATCTTTGTCATAGCAATTACACTTACTATTTTTGCATAATAACTCATCATGCTTTCAAAATAACCTTGTCACATAAGGCTCACAAGCTCATACATCAAAGACCACTCACCATGCATCTTCACCAAATGAATTTAGATATAAATGATAACACACTTTGACATTAATGACATTAGATTAACATTGATGATATCACTATGACAATATTCCTCCTTTGTAAGAGTAGATATATATGTATTTATACTTATCTCCCATATATTAGGATTTTGTATACATTAGCATGAGTATATATCTTATATGCATGTTTAATGTAATGTTTATTATCCCCACTTTGTGCCACAATATTTGGTGAGCACTAAATTAGATTTTAATTTTATTTTCATTTTATTTATAGAATATGAAAACATATGACCTAGCTAGGGTTATTACATAGTGTTGCTTGACTAGAGCCTTTGGAACCCTCTCTAGTGATTTTATTGTGGTAAAATTTCCCTTGGCTAGGTATAACAGATCCATCTTGGTCATGAACCTAAATATATAATGTATTAACACTTGGAAGTGTAAGAAGGATTTATCTTCTTTGAGTTAGGATTGATTTATAGATTAGTTTCATTTCCCTTTGCATACATTCTAGTGAGCCTAATGTGAATCTAACTCTTGCAAGTTTTCTTTCATGCCATAATTTTTTATCATTATTTATATTTTTCTATATTTTAAACATTATGTCTAACTAATCGGTCCAATCCTAACTTTTTGTGTGTAGGTTTAACACACGGTCACTTCAAAATGAATTTGTTTTATCTATGCAGGTCTTTTCTAATTATAGGTTATTGTATCAATTAGTTCAACATAGTATTCTTCTTAAATTATAGATTAACATACATGTTAAAATAGGTGAACTCTATCTACTATTTTATTCTATCGATATACAGGTCAACAAACATTATTAAACATGTTGAATCTATTCATTTATCTCTTGTTTAGCACACATGATTTTGTGAACATGGAAAACCAGATGATCCAATTGGAAGAATTTGAAAAAAGAAATTAAGCACCATATAATAAAAGTTTTCAATCCAAATCATCTTCAATCCCACCAAGTTTCCTTTCTTTTGACTCTTTTTCATTTTAGTACTTCCTTTGGTACTATTTTTCACAAGTTTGTAGTCTACAAAAATGCATCCCTATAACTAACTAGGTCAACCTTGTTAACTTAGTTTTGTAGTCTATACTCTATCTAAGAGACATAGTTGACCTATTCAACCTTGTTTTTAAATACCTTGACTCTATATAACAATAGTTACCCATGTAAATATATTCTATATTTTTTTCATATAATGTCATTGGAACTAACTTTGTATTATTCTCAATCAAAGAATTAATATCTATTTGTTAGTAATTAATTCACATTTTCATTTCAGTTGTTTCCATGCTTAGAGTAACTCACATAGTATAAATAAGTGGTTTTTCAAATTACCATTTTAGTTACACTATTTTAATCTTTTGAACACAACATTAAAAAAGTATTAAACATTTGTCTTCCCAAGGCCTACCTACTTGTATCTCATTACCAAGGGGAAAGCTGACTTGGTTTTTTGGCCAAGTATAGATACATAGTTAGTGGTATATATTGGAAAAGTATATGATGAAATTATCACTATGGGACTTTTAAGTGAATGGTTAGGCACCAATATTAAGTTATTATCATTGCCAATGTAGATCCCTTTTAGCCCAAACATCCTGAAACTAGCCTTGGATTGCTTTATAGTTCCCTATTTTAGCCAACTTTCCTATGACATTAAAATCAAAATTTATTATAATTTGATAAAACTTAGGGTGATAAATTAGTTAGAATTTAATTTTCAATTTTTTTCTTTCTCTTTGATCATTGAGTGTTGTATTTCAAAACTTGCATTGGTCAGTGTTAGTGCAATGTTTGTGATGTGTGTTATAATTAGATCAATCACATTGATCCAATTATATATGTTTTTTATTTCATTATTCATTTAAATTATCTTGAAAATTTTTCTCCTATTTCATAACATTGTCATCTTAATTGATATAGTCTCTTCTAGATTATTTCACCTTTTTGCCATCAGTACATAGTTGACCTACATGACTGTGTCTTCTTATCCCCATATTCAGTTTTGTGTTTAGTAGCAAATAGTTAACATGCATGACTATGTATCTTTATTAGATTATTTTAGCCTTCATAACTCCAATACATAGTCAACCTACTAGACTATGTATCCTTATCTTGTTATTTTTGTTCCATGGGTTACAAACATAGTCAACTGATTTGAATTTATATCCTATTTTTTGATTTTGTCTTTGCATCATCCTTCTGGCTCCCTTATTTCATCATGAACTTATTATTTGAGGAAAATATATATTTTAACTCAATATATATGTTGAGCTTTACCAATCCTAATATATTTCCCCATAAATAGCTTATGGCTTCGACTTTAGATGAAATGAATGTGCATATGGCTACTATACTAAAAATCATGGGAATCCTCTTCATAAATCTTTAGTTTTTAACCTCATTTTCTCCTTAAAATATCATCCTAAATTAGTGTACACTCCTAAAATTATTTTCTTCATTAATGTGTTTCCTTAACATAGGAGAAAAGACCCTTCCACCATTTACAACCTTATGATAAGTGGTTAAGAATAAGAACCCCAGTCAACTTACCCCATATTATCTCATTGATTTGGGGGAGATACCTTCTTTACTTCTCAACCTCCTCCTTCTCTCTTAAATCCTTCTCATACTATGACTTATTTTTCTTTGATTTATTAAATCTCCATTCCAAGTATCTCCACTAACATGGTAGGTTCAAAATCTAGCGGGCCTTTTCCAAAACCCATTCTCCTCAATCATTCCACTAGTGTACCATTTTATACCAATGGAAATCATGCCACTAGGGTTTCATTTTATTCTAATGCCAATACTTATAATAGTGCATATTTCACTACAAATGCTAATCATGCCACTAGTGCCTCATTTTCTACTAATTCCTCTCAAGACATTAGTGCCACTATTCATAATGTAACCCAAGCCACTAATACTAATGTTAATGCTTTTCATACCACACAAAATAGTAAAAACACCACTCAAACCCATCAAATCTTATTAGAAACTCTCAATCAAATGAATTCTTTTCAAGATAATAATTACAACTAAACGATGAAAATGTATAATCACCTTATTCACCTTTAGAATCAACCTCAATAGGTTCCATGGGGAGAACAAAATCAAAATTCCCCTACCCTCTTAGGGATTACTATGGAAACATCATTACCCAACCACCCCTTATTAACAAAATGTTTTGAAATATTCAAAATGAACCTCTTACACCTAAAATAACCAACATATATATAGGAGGTATCACACCTACCATTTTTTACAATGGGTAAATTGATCCTACCTTACATTTAAAAATGTTTGGTAATCACTATAAATATTAGGTAAAGTTAAACACTTTTATTGTTACCAAGATCTTAGCACAAACCCTATATAAAGATGATTTAGATTAGTATAATCAACTCAAGTACCATTCTATCACTAGTTTGGAAGATCTAGTTAACACTCTAGTACAAAATTTTCAAGCTAGTGACCTCCCTAAGATTACCTTGGCTCATTTTATCAATTACAAGAAACTTGAAACTAAAACCACCCATACTTTCATCAAATAGTGGAAGACCTTGTCTAATAAGTGTGAGCATAACATGGTAGATGATAACCTATTTCATATATTTACTAATTATATTTATCCCAAGTTGTAATATTGGGTTAGGAATATCTCTCCCCAAACTTTGGAAGAGGTCCTCGACCAAGCCAAGCACCAATATTTTCTCATGTGTCAGTTTAAGCCATCCCAACCTCCTGTGGGCACCCATATGCTAATAAAAAATAAAAATAGTCATGTTAACAATGATGGTGTCATTTATTCCTATGATACCAGTCATAATATTCAAACTATTACTCCCCACCTTTCTCTAGAGAAAGCTTCTCCTTTAAACCACACCTCTAATCCTCAATTTTCTCAAATTAAGAAACATCATTATTCATAAGCCATTATCCTAAGCACAACTCCAAAATCATCTACCAAGGCCTATTATATGATATCTTGACACCACTCACCTTATGAAATGATGTCATGATCCAAATAAATTTTGTTGGTTTCATGCTAGTTGGGGCCACTCTCATGAGACTTACAAGTAATTATGTAATTTACCTATGGATTTTCTCCTTGCTCCAAATTTTGATCATGATTCCCTCATTCATTAATTCCAACAAGCCTATGACATCCCCTTTAAATATCACTAAACACAAAATAAAAATTAGGCTTTGAACGAGGATAATGCTCATCTAACTATCTAAAAATACCCTCTTTCTAATCATCAAGATAATAATGGTAAGCCTACTCCTTCTACCAATAATTTTGAAATTATTATATACCATAATCCAAAAGAAAATGTGGTATATATGAATAATAAGCAAAGGATAGTTGTTTTCATTGATTTTAGTCTTACACACATGCACTCATCATCTCAAAATTTATGTGTTATCTAAGATTATTCCCCAACTCACATATCAGAGTTGGGGTAAGAGGACCTTATCTCTTTTCAAGAACTAAATCCAACACCTCTATTGGATAACACCTCTCATACTATTTATATAATTTACCCAACCTCTCTACCCATCAACAAAATTTGTCACCCTTATAAGACCACTTCTTCAAATCAATCACAAGCTAAACCTAAATCAACTACCCCATCCTCTCAAGATAATCAATTAGTTTATCTCCAAACTAAACTAACCACATTTTATTAACACAAATTTACATGCACTTCTATTCATCCTTCCTATGAGATCTTCCAACATTAAACACCTATATTTAGCATTCCACCCATGGGTTATGATGCATGGGACCCTATCATAGAGATTACCAATCTCCCATCTCAAATTCCCTTTCTTGAAATCATATGGACTTATCTGCATCATCATAACTACCTTATACAACTCTTATTTGAAATTAATATCGCCCATCCTCCCTTATTAGTATGTGAAGCTAACTTATATGGGTTAGAAGATAATATCTTGAAAAAATGGGAAGAGATGCCTATACATAATGATGAAATAACGGACACTTCTATTTATCTCAAATTTCTTATTGCTTTTATGATCCCAAATGAGATTCTGCTTCATGAAGATGATCATCCACTCTTTATAATTATCCAAATTGATGATATCCAAGTAAAAAATGCTTTGATTTATGAGGTTTTAGGTACTTGTGTTTCCTCCCTTGACTTCATTAAAACCCTCATATATTTTGATTGTAATCTTAATTCCATATATAACACATGTCAAGGTTATGATCGAAGGAAAAAGCCTCCTTTAGATTGTGTGTGGATCCCTATTACTATCCAACATGTCTCTATTAAAGTGAAGGTTATGATAGTTAACTTCCCCTTTTCCTATAATATCTTGCTTACTAGGCCTTGGACTCATTGCATGTAGGATATCACCTCGTCTACTTGTCAATGTGTCAAATTTCCACATAATGGTGTTATTTATAGGATTCAACGAGACACCAACCCTTGGGATTTTGAACAATTCCAAGACTATGATGTCTTAAAAATTCCAACCCTTGAACCCTTTTTGAGTGTTCCATTCTTGAAATCTCAACATTTTAGTTTCCTCCCCAACTCCATGTGAGGTTATCATGGTCACCCCAAACTCATTAGGAGAATACCACATAACATCTTAGACTCTAATGATGATGAGATAGATGAGATAAACCTCAAAAAAAAACTTTGGATCTCTCTCCTCATCTCATTTCCCAAATTTCACCATTAATAAATATGTGTTCCCACCAGTGACCTATTGATGATATACCCATGGTCTTAACTAAAATTCATCATTCTATTCACTAGGTAAATTTTAATGACAAGAACATACCTACATACACCATTGAAATTAATGCACATGATTATTATGATGGTTATATTTTAGATGATCCACTTCTAAGATGTCATGTATAGGATAAAGATGTTGAGATCCTTCATTATCATTATTCTTTGTTTCAATCTATTTGTTTATCTTATAATATTTAATCTTATATAATTTCTAATTTTATCATTATTACTCTTGTTCATAGGGTAGAGACACCATACTTGTATGACACACATCCCTTTTATAAATAACCTCTTAAGAGTATGCTTATAGATCATATTATTACTAATCCCTATCATTTCAAAAGATACCATGATCCCTATAGCCTACTTCCCCTAAGATGCTTCCTACCATCCTTAATCCCTATGCACTTCTTACTCCCTCAACTGATCCTAGTCTAGATCCTACTCTTGCTCTACCTTTAGCTTAGACTCTTCCTATATCTAATTTTATTTCTTCTTCATATGAGCTTAACCCAATATTTCCACCAACCATGCCTCCCCTTGGAAATGGCTTGCTTCCTTTACTATAGATTGATCCCTTTCCTACCTAATGGGCCAATAAACCTTACTATGACATTCATAGAGTTTCCAATCATTAGAATAGAGACTACCAACTATACCAGCCTTCACTTGCTCTTACTTATACTCCCTCTATTAGTAAAATAATAGAGTCTACTAATAAGTGTATATGATGACTCCACATCATAGATAATTATTCCTCTAACCATTATCAAAAGCTTTGATAGTATATCAACACATTGTGGCCTACCATTCCTCATTGTACAAACAAGGTTATACCTCCTCCCACATTTTTACTTGAGTATATTCCTAAATATGGGTAGGCATATTATCTATGGTACTAATGAATTACCCATCACATTGATCATTTATGCATCCTCCAACAAGATATTTTGGATCACCTTATGACCATTCCTATACTTACTATTCCTCCTCTCATATGTCATCCACATAAGAAGGTTCTTCATTATTCCCCCATGGTCCCTCCACCTATGGTCCCTTGCTCCCCTATGGTTCTTTCACCTATGATCCCTTCTCCACCTATCGTTCCTCCACTTGTAGACTCTTCTCCACATATGGTTCCCTCTCCACTTGTGGATCCTCCTTCACCTTTGGTCCTTTCTCCACTGGTAGCTCTTTCTTATCACATAGATCCTACATGTATTCCTTATCCTTTGTATTCTATGCATGATGGTATTCAGCTATACCTACATTTTTTAGAGGAGATTTAATGAGAGGTTTTTTCACATATTTCACTAAAGATCAATGAAACCCTCATCATAGTTAGTATCTAGCTTCACAAAGATCTATCAAATTTAATGGATAATGTTTAGGGATATATATACTAGTATTTATGAGCATAACATTTTCTTTCAATTTATTATTTATTATGGTTTTTTATTGTGCGTGTGCTCCACTTTTGTAGCTATCTAATTTATATCATTTGACTTTATGTCAAATTTTGTTTCATTTATCTATCCTACATGGATCTTTATATTTACCATTATGTGTTGTCTATGGTTTCATTTTCTTTTCTTATGATCTCTTATGGATTATTTTCATGATTACATGCTTCTCATTATGTGTTCATTTATTTCCCTATATATATTTTTATTTTCTAATGTTTATTTTCTAACTTATCTCTATAACATAGGTAATTATTATTGTGACTTGGTTATACAAACCTTTCTCCCCTTAGTAAATCTCTATTTACCATGTGATTAATTAGAAAACAAGTCCTCTCATTGTAATCCTATTTTATCAATCCAATTTGGATCTACCTTTATTCCCCTTATTTTTTTTTGAAAACTAAGCATACACATGGTCAAAAGTTGAGATAACATACTAGTTCATAGGTAATCCTAAGTGTTTAGACAATCATGTCTTTAGATACTTATATTCCTTTAGCCAAAGTCTAAGGCTCATTCTTGTGTATCACTTTGTTCCTCATGTTGGTTATTCCAAGTCTGTATAGAGGAGGAATCTTAAAATCCATAAACATTTAAAATCCAAATCATTTAAAAAAAAGATAATGACACAAAAGGAAACATACAAATCTCAAAAGTCAAATCATACTAAAATATGTGATTCAAAACATATATTTATTTTATAATTGAATCTAAAACTCTGAATTTATCCTCATGATAGATTCAAGGTCCATTGGGGTGTATTAGGCTAGTAGATTGAAAAATGAGAATAAAACATATTTTAGCACTACCTACTTTCTCACACAAATACCCAATCTTTGTAGTAGACTAACGGCTCTGCAAGAGGTCCTGATGAATGGGGAACACATTGTGGGAAGGTAGGTACATTTTAATTTTCTTATTCATCCAACAAACATGAATCGATCTTAGTATCTTGGTTATTTACATATACAACTTTGTACTTATTGAGAATTGGTATCCTTTGTATATTAGTGGTCACTATCCACTTAGTGTCATTTATATGTCCTTAGTGTGCCTCATGTTTCCTAAGGTATTTTCATAGATGCCTACATTATGATTTTTACATTCCCTCTTTCATTTACACCACTCCTATTATTACCCTTGAGAAATATTATTTATTCACTGATTATCCCCCTAGATATTCCATTTGTGAGTTGCATTATAAGACCATGGGTAAGACCAGGCCTTCCTCATAAATTACCACATTATAAACACCCCTTTTAAACTAATTCCCACTATTGTTTCCACCTCATTGGTGTTCCATTTATGAGTTGAAATGTAATACCATGGATAAGACCAAGCCTTCCTCACAAAATATTATAATACCTAAATTACAATGAAATTATGTGTCAAATTTGAGATAAATAATGATTGATTATGAGTTACGTGTCATTGACATGCTTCCCATATTGATACAGTCTATGCTTACTTCATTGATCATTTACTTTTATCTTCTTACATTTTAATTGCATGTATGATTGAAACCATTTTTATTAAATTACTCATACTTCTCAGCTTGAATTAATGTGATCAATTTAAGTTATTTTTTCCAATTTTATTTCTCTTGTATACTTCTCAATGTGATTTAGTATGATTGATTGACTTAATTTTTTTGTTTTTATACCATTTGGTTTTCTTGTGCCTTCCATTTTCTTACATTATTTTTCATACTTCCCAACATGGTATAGTGTGATTTTACTTTTTTTTAACTTGGTGCAAATATCTTACATGGTTTAAAACATTTTTTACCCTTTTTACCATCTTTGGTTCATTGTATTTAGTCATCTTTTGTTATTACACATTTCTCATCATGATATATTGTGTAGTGAATTTGTTTTTGATTATTTATAATTTTCCAAATCATTTTTGCATTTTTCTTTTTAACCATTCATGTGTATCACATAATGCTAGAAAAGAAAACAATCAACATATATTTCCCATAGCATATACAACACAAGCTAAATACATGTGCTCAAAATAAATATATCCATACATTAACATCCACAATAAAATATAACTCATGTGATAAAATCCAATTATCAATATATATATATATATATATATATATATATATATATAATGTGTTTTATATAATACAAAGTATAAAATACAGTCACTCCATCATGCCTATCATGTGGCCTAGCCATGCTAGCCATAGATGCCTGGGATTATCCTCTCTACATGGTATGCTATAATGAGGTAGTTTGAGATATCAAACCTATTACCTATCCATATACATTGTCTAATTAGGCCTACACCTATCTAAGCTAGATATTGGTATCCATGTGTGCTACTCTATCTTGAGCAAAGGCCTTTCAAGCCTATGCCTCTCCCTTTCCCACCCATATTGATGGCTAAAATCCATCTTTGTATGCCTATAATTACCTCATGGCCTCCCCCACCAATTTAAAATAGCTTTCTTAGGTTGGGGAAGATGGTATAATAGGATCATCTAGTGTGGTGAGGCCATATGGAGCCATCACCTTGTCTAAAATGTCATGATGCATGGATATAACCAAATATCCCCATACAATCTCCTTCATCATAGGATTTTCAAAACCAAAACAAGATAGATATTAAATCACATATAAATCTCAATATATATATCTATCTACTATAATAAAATATAACTATTATCATATGTCAAAGCTTAAAACCAAATTATAATATTTATTATCAATGTTGGTGTCACCAACAACTATCTCTATATATGCTCATCCACTAAGAATGGTCTCTCCATCTAATTATATGTCAATAACCTCCTATATAGGTTATCTCCACACTAGTGTAAATCCAATAGTTACCACTTGATCATGTCATGATCCTCTCCTAAGAGGTGCCACTATGCACCAACTATGTCTTAGATTAGTTGTTACATCTTCTTGCATTATAGCCCTTATATGTACCTTCTATCACTAGTGGTACCTCCATATACAATGTGGCTAGGGTGGTCACTTCTATTGCTACTACTATAGTGTCTACTATGGTGCCTATTATGTGACTACATCCCTATCCATGTCCTCTCTTCCAACTATCTCTTGTCATTATTGACAAGTCCATAGTTTATCACATCATGGCCTAATCATAGATGTCTCCACTAGTAATCCTCCTCTCCCCTTTAGCTCTCTAACATGTCATGCCCAATAAGTAGGCAATACTAGAGGGGCCACTGGGTGTGTGTTCCAAACTACCCTAGAAAGCATGCCACTAGATGTGGGTCTACATAAGAGGTGTAGTGACCTATGATCTACACATGTGCTAAATTTGATGCAACAATCGACTAAATAGGCCATATAGTAACAATGTGCATGTAGGGTTTCCACTTGATCTTCCCTCTTATGATATTCTATAATACTAGCATATGAGGCATGGATCAAGCTACATGGACCTTCCTCCATCACACAATCTAAGGTAACCTATCATTGACCACATGAGGTAACCTAGCTAGATATTAAATGGGGAACCTCTCATATATCCAAGAATTTAACAAAATAATAGGCCCTATGGTATTATACACTCTAGATAACATCCCATACATATCATTCATGATTTAGACCTATATTATAGCCCCAAAGTTATAGAGTACCCATTTATCTAGTATGGACTAATATAAAGCTATCACATATAACAATACTTTTCATCTGATTTGTGATATAATACTTATGTTTTCATAAGTCCTATCATGACCTTTCATATGTTTAGAATATCTATAATGTATACATCAAACAAACTCACTCTCAATCCAAGGTATATCTTATCTAAGAATGTCACCCATCATTCTAATGTTTAACTCTCCTCTAGATCATCTGATATCCTAGTGATCACTAGTTTCCCTCATATAGGTAGTCCCAACAATGCATGGACATCCTCTAGTGTGATACCCACCTTGATGGTATCCCCAACCACCTCTAATCTAAAATTATTAGTCAATAATTCCTATTTTTGAAGAAACATGACAATGAGATCAAAACTAAGTAAGATCCTCTTCATCTTCATGATAACTCCAAATCTTAGTGTGACTAGTCATGCTTTGTCCACATCAGTCAATCGATATAGTGTGTATGGAAGACATGACACATATAGAAGACACCTATACCTATAATGTCTTTGAAAAATATCAAACAACAAATAATGTATCAGATCTTCATGTCATAAATAATCGAAATACATTCTTAAAATTTCACAAATTAACCACTTAAATTAGCTAGTTTGATTTAGGTTTTCAATTTTATTAAAAATTAACCCATTTAATACTAAATCAGCCATGTTTTTTATTCATGATACTAAATCAACTACTTCTTTTTATAACTATATTGTCAAATTCAATACTACATCAACCACCTTATTACTTTGCAATACTATATTAGCCCTATCATACATAGTCAGCCTCATTTTGTGATACTACATCGATCCTATCCAAAAAACTAAGTTAGTCCTATCATAAATAGTTGACCTTTTTCCCATTATAAACTATGTTAACATATTTCTACGTAGTCAACCACCCATTACCATATTAAATCAACCCACTATTATGTAGTTGGCCCTATTTTTTTGGCTCACCTTACAGACTAAGTTAACCAATTCAATTATGTTCTTCCACATCGATGACTTTTTGATAATTTACCATAAATTCTTAAGCCATTTATTGATCTTAATTATTATATAGTACCCCATTTTACCCCTATTTTACCTAAAAATTTCCCAAGGTTCATTCTGGTGCCTGTATTTGGCCTACCCATCAATTTTCTATTTTTAGATTAATTTCAAATACAAATATTCAAAAAATTGAAATTTCTAATTGCTTACCTATGCTACACTCATTATGGTTTTTATGCATCCTCCCTATCTCAAATGTCATCTCTTCACCATGATAGATCTTTGGTCTCTAATTAGGTCTCTCAAAGCTCTATTTTCTTAGAATAGTGAAAATAACAAATGAATTCTTTCTCACCCTATTTATATTTACTATCATAACTTATATACCTTTCAAATATTTATCACTAGATTTCATATCTTGATCATATATTTATTTCTACTAGCTCTTTTTTTAATCATAAAATGATCCATATTCCTAACATCATAGAGAATACTTTCACCTATTATATGTATATGTTTCAAGTATTTCAATTTTTTTTCTCTTTTTTTCTAATTTATATACATTTTCCTAATGCTCCCTACATTGGACACCTTCACATTTATTACATTTCCTCATTTATCTATAGCACTAATATAATTAAAGGTATGCATTTTTCAACTCTATCCTTTCACTTATCTTATTTACTCCTTACTATAATTTATTTATCTTTAGCATTTTTTGTTTCTATGTTCTTTCTTGAATCACCATCCCCTATTTTACCTAATTGACATGTGATCATATTTGAGTGGGGCATATGTATACACATAATATTATCAAACTTTATCAATTACTTATGTTTTATCTCTTTCAAGAACCCATTGAGTCTTAATATCTTTGAGTTCATGCCTTAAATGGAGCATTAAGAAAGGGGTGGTTAGACCATTGGTACTTATTAGGATTTTTGTCCCTTTACTACCTCTTGCTATTTGTACAACCATCTCCCAAAAACATTACCCTAATCTTTACCTCCTCGTTTTCACCCTCTTATAGTCATTTTTCACTTTCATTATCCCTTCCCTAGCCTAACCTCCTTTTTGATAGTTTAAAATACAATTTCAACCCCACCAAAACTATACACTAATTGTCAAAACTCATTTAGGGTCTAGGTCCATTACTAGTTGACCTAGACTAGGATCTAATAGTATTTTGGTAATAATTATACATAGTTAATTGGGCTAACCCTATTAGCTAAACTTTTATAAAGGATTAGGGTTAGATTTAGATATATAAAAACA
Source organism: Torreya grandis (assembly GCA_037957365.1). Taxonomy (NCBI): domain Eukaryota; kingdom Viridiplantae; phylum Streptophyta; class Pinopsida; order Cupressales; family Taxaceae; genus Torreya; species Torreya grandis. Next base: position 3,434,402 of record JARHVA010000752.1, on the reverse strand, counting down.
CTAATTTCATCATGTATAAAAAAAGAGAAGAAGAATAGATATATATTATGTATCTACTTGGCCACCATTCTACTTGAGGAATATAGCTTAGGTTTTCAATACTTTATTTAAGGGAGATATTTAGGCTTGACAATTTTATCTTTAAAGGTAAGTATTCCTAACTTTTCTACACCTTTGTAAGATTAGATAGATATTCATTTACACTTCTCTCCCATGTGTTAGGATTATGTATACATTGATGTGATTATATGTCTTTTATGCATGTTTACTTTAATGTTTATTACCCCAAATTTGTGCCACAAGATTTGGTGAGCATCATATTATATTTTACTTCCCTTATCATTTAATTTAGTCAGTATGAAAAAATAGGACCTATCTAGAGTTATTTCATAGTGTTGCTTGACTAAAGGATTTGGAACCCTATCTAGTGATGTTATTGTGGTAAAATATCCCTTGCCTAGGTCTAGTAGATCCATCTTGGTCATGATCCTCAATATCTAATATATCAATAATCTAAAGTGTAAGTAGGATTTATCTTCTCAAATTTTATATTGATTTATATATTAGTTGCATTTCTCTTTGTGTACATAATCAAACAATATCTATCTCTCTCAATCTTTCTACATGGAATTTTCATATATATGTTTTTAAATATACTCACCAATTTCCTCTGGTAATATGCCTAGATAATCCCCATTAAATTTTACTCCCTAAAATAAACACACAAGGACATAAATAATACTTAAATACAAATCATAGATAAAAAAAAATGTTTAAACTATACAACTAATTTGAATATCTAAAAATAAATAACTCGATGAAAACATTAAATTAGTATTAGAATAAAAATAAATGATAAATATGTATGAAATAAAATAAAACTAATATAAAATCATAATAACAAGTGTATTTATTTCAAAATGTGCTCATTAAACACTTATTTAAGTTTATCACAATAGATATATAAATATATCCATCTATATATAACCTGATATATTTAAATGAATAAGTATTCATTTGTACACATATATTTAAATACCTAATATATATCTATTAAAACATGAATAAATATATATCCTTGTTTATTGAAATGTATAAAAATAAATTTATACACTTTTGTGTAAATTTTAAACATATATCAATGAATAAATATATAAATATAACCTCACATTTACACAAAATAATAAATTTTAAATGATAAAATATTAATTTCAACACATATTTTTAAATATGAAATATATATAAATGATTTTTTTAAAAACTAAATATAAAAATACATATAATAACAATATACATAATACAAAGTAATCTAATATATATATTAATATACAATATATGAATATAATTATACATAATTATGTTATACATATAGGATAATATTATATTTATTAATAAATATCATTTAAAAAATGAGACATAATTTTTTAGACTAATTAATGGCCACTAGGATAGAACATTGTCCCTAATATTAATAAGAATCTAGTGGCCACTAGGCTACAACAGTTTCTTTAATATTACTAAGAATCTAATGGTCATCATTAACAAAATTATATCATTAAAAATAATAAAATTATATCTTGTGTAATATTAAGCTAAATAAGAATGTAATTTTCTTTTGAAACTATCAGACACTAAGCTAAAATAATATTCATGATATTATTAAGGTAATCCATGTTATTTTCATATAACCATAATGAGATCCTAGTGGTTAAATGAGTCATGTAGATAATTTAAAGTTTTAAACATTATTTGATAGACATGAAGTTTAATAATAGTATTAAGGTAAGCCATGTTATTTTCATATAAGGTTTTGGAGAACTTGGTAGCCACTAGGCTCTCAATGAAATTTCAAATTTTAAAATTAGACAAATAATTTAACTTTAATGTTAGACTAAAAGATACATGTAATTTTGATAAGACCATAGAGGACTCTAGGTTCCAAACATTATTGGATAGATATGATAGTACATAATGAAATTAAAATAATCAATAGTATTTATTTCTAATTTTTTGATCCATGTAATTTGGACAAGAATCTAGCAACTACTAGGCTAAAAATTATCCTTCATATACATAATAATAAATTAGACCCTAGATTATCAAAACATTTAGACCATTAAAAACTATGTGAATATATTAGGTGCAAGTCTAAGCTAAACAGTACATATAATTTTGTAAATAACATAGTATTCCCATAGTCTACAATAATATTGCATATAGATTTGATTAGAAATGGGTGATAAAATAAGACATGTAATTTTATAGAGAACCTAATTACTACTCAATTCCATACATTATCTAATAGTTATGATGTTTGATTTGTAGACACTAAAATATAGTATTAGACACATTTTAATGTTACTCTTGAATCGCATTGACCTTACATGACTTGTGTACTCTCATATGGATCTTACATGCCCTTCTCTCACATCCACATGCTTTCCATATTTTTGACCTTCCCAAGTTGCTAGCAATAACCTAAAATAATTCCCTACTATATGTCTAACTTTATTTAAACCATGCTTAGACTCTTTCTGTATCATTAGATTATCATTCATGACTTTAATATGAGTCTACCAGACTTAGACACTTATTGAATTCTACAAGTATCCAAATCTAATGCATTCAACTTTGTGCCAAGCAATGGTCAATTTTAAAATTAAAATTATATTAATGGGTTGACTTGTACATTTAATATGTTAGTGGCATGAAAATTACCTAAAGATTCCCCTATAAATATAAAATAGGTTTAATCATATTCCCTATCTATCAAGCATCTATCACTCACAACAAATCACCTGAAAATTCAAAATTACTACCTTATTCTTTCCAATTTAACCATTAGTCATAATGAACATATCCTATACTAATTTAGAATCAATAAATATAAAAGAAAATTTCTATTTTCCAGATGTAAAAATCTATACCATAAGTTATATTGATTAAAGTATCAAATTTTCACACATAAACTTGATATGGATAACTACATGTAGTTTAACATCACTCTTTGGAGTATTGGTTATGTAGGTAGTGCTTAGCCATTAATTAAATAGTGGTTAGCATTAGATCAAATAATAATTATTTCCATTTTCTAATTCTAAACCTAGTTTCAAAAGTGGACCTAGGGTTTCAAATAGAATGAACCATATTTTTAGATATTAAATAAGAATGAGCCTTGATATTTCACATAAAGACAAATTACAAGTAGGTGAAATAATATGTATGAAAAAACGTAGGCACAATATTCTTAGATGAATTGGATAATATAAAATTTATAACATATTTTGATATTGTTTGGATATAGACTATTTTATCCAAGTCCATCTAGATACTCAGTTCTTGATATGGGTGACTCTGAATCAATTTTCTATCCCTTTCTATCACCTACATTCAGAATCAAACTTGAAAAATATATTAATACAATAAATATATTAATCCCTTAATAATTTACGTTTATGTCCTATGTAATTATTCAAATAATATTTTATCTTTTACATTTAGACTCATTTATTATTGTGATACATTCAACAATTTAAATTAGTTCCATAGTTTTATATTTATAAGTAAAACATATTGGTTAACCTGACATGAAACATGTAGAAGGTATCATAAATCCTAGTGTTATATCTAACCATAATGATGGCAAGGCCTTGGATACACATATGATTTAATAAAAATAATCAAAAAAAGACTAATAATATTTTTATTCATGCACCTTTATCTAAATCGAGACCTATGTACATACACAAAATTCATCATGTATCAACACTACATTTATTATTTATTAAATAAATTAATGATAATATTTCAATATAAATTTTGACATTAGATGAATTATATCAAAAATATTATATCATAAAATACTTGGGGACATATGAAATCTCCCCTCATTATATCATAATAATACGTTTTCTCATTTAATAAATTGCCATGCATATTTCTGAGAGATAAAATGTCCTAATATTGATGTCTAACTAGATGACCTAAATATAATGAAGAAATAATTGAATTCAATTATGTAACAAAAATAGATTTGATGTGCCTTGCTAAGGAAAATTTTAATGGCTGCCGTTTGAGAGCAACTCCTTGGACATTGTGTTCTTGGGGTTGCTGGTTTTTTAGGTTTCAGGACCCTATAAAACCTAGTTTTCAGGCTATTTTGCCTAGTTTTCAGGCTGTTTTGCCTGGTTTTGTATAGGTTTAGGTCCTTGTAAAACTTGGGGTGTTTTTACTGGTTTATTTTGTTGGTTTCAGGTCCCTGTAAAACCTGGTTTTGTTACTATTTTTCAGTGGTTTAGCCTTTCCTGGCAGTTTGTAATGTTTTATCTTTCTTGAGCTATAATGGGTTTCAGGACCCCATCAAAACTTGCTTTTACCTTAATCTAAAACAAAAATAGATTTGAGACCTATACTTATAGGAGCCATTGTAAAAGATAATGAAGGAAAATGGTTTTGACAAGTTTGACATGATTATCTAGATTTATCTTCTTATGCTTGTTTAGATATGCCACGAATTCATCCTATAGTTGTAATTCATAATATTTTACTTTAACCAAATGAATATACAAATTAACAAAAAATAAAAAATAAAATGCATCCAAAAGTAGCTTTTTGTTTTGTTACCCTTATAATTAATTATAAAAGGAAATTAACTCTAAAGAAATGTAAACTTGAAATTTGATACATAAATTTAAATAAGACAACCTAATATAAAATGCAATGATATATAAAATTTACATAATTTTTAAATTTCTAAAAATATAAACTAGAGTTAGTGCTAGAGATATGTCCTTTAAAATTGAATTATTAAAACATTGTTATTCATTAACTGACTATGAGTATCTGAAATCTCATATAAAACCCTTTAAATAGAATGTTAATTTAAAATAGTGACTCATTATATTTAGGGACAAGTTCATAATAGCTTGATGGTGTCATAGTGTATCTTTTTTTTGTTAGTGTAACTTTATCTATGTTGACTATGTATTGTATTTGAAAATTTGAGTTAGTTTTATTTGCATTTGAATACTATTTAATTATGTGTGGACCTTGTTTAGATGTGTTGATCACCTAAAATATATATACCCTAGTATGAAAATGTATATAAAAAATATCAAGTTATTATGGTTCAAAAGTAGGGAAGTGGGATATGGCCAAGCTATTTAAATAAAAAACCTTATTGACTAAGTATTGACTACATAGTCCAAAGTGAACTCAGTCCGATGTAGTTATCCCTTTGGGAAAGATCATGTGAATGTAACTAGAAAATATGATTATAATTATTGATAAAATATGTCCTAAACCTAAAATGAAACAAATTCAACTTGCCCAATGATTTTATTATTTCAAAAAAAATGTAGTGGGGATCTTTGTTAAATAGATAGGTTCTTTTAATATTGCATTTACAAGAGAGTGCTAGATAAAGTAATTAGGGGTTCAAGTGAGACACTTGATGTGTTATTATATGATAATATTTTAATTTTTTTTTATAATTGACCTATTTTCATACATTATAAATCCTTTAGGAAGAGTGTCTTTAAAATAAATAACTATTATAACATGGGATATGAGTTTGCACTAGTGGACAAGTGCATAGTGCATCCCTATCTACCTAGTGTGCACTTGTCTAGAATGGACAAAAGACTCTAAAATTGTAATTAAAATGAGGTATCTACTGATTAGGGATGAATAAGAATAAATTATTAAATTCAAAAAGATGTTACAAGTAATTATAGTACTTTGAAGGCTTTGATATATGTAAATGGTTATCGAAATGATGAGTTGGCCAATAAAGGTAAATATTTCAAGGATAATCATTATTAAATATTTATTGATTAAATTTCATTGTCTAAATTCCACCCACTTATTATAGTTATGCATATATTACTATATTAATTTAAATTTGATAACTAAGTGTGTATATACAAAATATTTTTCATGGAGATGTGCATGCCTCATTATTGAGGCATGTGGAGAAGTGTTGAATTAAGAAATATCAAGTCTCAATATGAATAATCAGTTTAGATGATTGAGTTGGAAGATATATTATCTAAATATCATTTGTCACTTTGTAATGTGTGAAGATATGGGAACCGACAAAGTGGCTTGCTAAAATGCAACCTAAACATTGAGCATCACTAAGATATCATGTGTCCCCCTTACTGAACTAGAAGACAAGAGGTGGCAACCAATACATGGCTTTCTAAATTGAAACCAAGACATATATAAACACTAATATCAAACATGGTTCACTTTAAAAAGATGAATCACAAAGTTTTATATGGATCTATATTTGAACTATAAATTATTGAAACTTGAAACTTGATTCTTGAAAAGGAGAAAATTTGATTTTTTCAAATTAGTTGCTTGGTCCTGAATGCACGTCATACCCCCTATATTGTATAGAGTGTCAAATTTTATCTTTTGATAACTATTTTAATTCTTTTAACTATCTTCGAATAAGTGTATTTATGCTCAAGTAGTTATAAAAGTGTAATCCTTAAGGGAGCCAAATGCCCCCATAATATGAAAGTTATATTTTTATCACATTATAAATTATCATATCTAAAAATGTAATTTTTTTAAAACTCAATTGTATTACCCCATTTTGAGATGAGGGAGAATACCCAAAAATCACTTATCTTAGATTAAAATGTGAGATAATTTATGAATTACAGATAAGCATCTAATAACATTTGCATGAATTTGTATTGAAATTTTATAGATGTAAAATTTGAGAATTTGAAATATGTGTTTATTTACTTTGCATCATGTAAGTTTGATATAACATTGTAGTATTGTAAACATAGTATGTTAAGAATTTGAAATGTGGAAACACATAAACAACATGTGCATGATATGTATCATGGCACCATATATAAATAAATAGATATATAGTAGTGCATGATTAGAATCATGGATCCATATTAGCTAAATATCATACATGTAAGAAAATTCACACAATTGTCATGAAAGAAGGTCTAGAGGCCATGTAGAAGGGAAATTTAAGATGTTTTAAAGAGTGTAAAAAGGCTACATATATGTAACACATTGATCCCAAAGGATTAATAAATGGGACTTGAAAATGTCATAACAGTATGGAAGGCCCAAAGGTCACACATAATTCATGATTGTTCCATACCAAAAAAGTGTATGTTGAACATACACAAGGCCAAGGGATGTATAAAATAAGAAAATGAGTTTTAATCATGTTATAGAACTGAAATAAGCATACAATAATATCATAAAAATGAAGCTAGGATAGGTTAAACATATGTATCTATGTTTCAATTTATCGAGGAGTATATCAACCAAGACATATGTGAATATATAATGAAATATTAAATTATGTATTTTCACCCAAAAATACAACCTAAAATGTGTTCATATAAAACAACATGATGCCACCAACTAATTTTTTTGGGTGAATGGCTTGACCAACATTTAAACCCTATATAAAATTCCTTTACATTGAAACTTGGATGTTATTTTAATTTTAATTATATTTTGTGTGAAAAACTATGTAAGAAGTCTCTATGACTATATTTTAGTTGGGGAAAAATACCAAATATGCATATAGATAAGTGCGCAATAAGTATAAGTGTGTATTTTGTCATTTCCTTCCTGCTACAACTTTGTCTAGATTAACCATATATATGAAATTTTGATTAGGAAATATTTTTATGTATATGAAGGTTGTTTTACACTGTGAAATTTATCCTATTACACACTCAAACATTATATGATAAGCATTGTGTGTTAAAAATATTTTATGTACTAAAATATAAATATAGATGATATATTTAAAGACACATCCAATAACATGAAAATATGTGTATAGGTCCTAATTTTTTATTTTATACAAATATTCTAACTTTTTTGATATTTTTAACATATATTAATTTTTTTCATTTTTAAATATTTAAAAATATAAGCATGCATAATTGAAATATATCCAAATATATGAAAATAAATATAAATAAACATGATTTCAAAATTAGAAGGGTAAGATTCAAACAACCCTCAACATATTATTTATGTAAATCATGGTAAGGAGGAAGGCATGTTAGATTCACCTAATGTAAATGTAGTGTTACAAATATGGAAAGCATGACCATGTATACACATGTAAAATTAGGTATATGTGAGCATGAAAATATATATGAGATTTTAGAGAATGCTTATATGTGAAATAATAAGTAAAAGAGTTACCATAAAAGTTATGTATATTAAAATATTAGTAAGATGGTTGTTTAAATGGGATTGATATAATCAAGTGAGAAATTTTCTCATAAAGGAAAGATAAATCGAAGGGATAGAATAATTTTGGATTTGGAATAGAATAAAAAGTGATAAAATATGAGTAACAAAGAATCTATGTATAAGTAGGTACTAGGAAAGGAATCTAATCAAGGTCCTCATCCCAACTAGGAGAATGGGAGGGATTATAGAATGTTCCCAACCAATTATCTCATCAAGGGGGTGATCATATGTGTACCAAACTCATTATAATATGGATAAATATTTTGTGCAATATAATTAGTGTCATTTGTATAATATTTTGAATCTAAATAAGAACCATATGTTGTAAATTAACCTTATAAATATTTTCTCATATACCCATCCAAACATGTATCTTCATGCATGATAGGATATGAGGTAATTAATTTTACATGTATAGAAACCTTCTAAATAACATTTACTTATGTGGGAATGTATTTATTTATATTATATACCAAATTTTCATTGTTATATTTAATAATGTTATGATAAAAATAGATGGAAAAAATTAAATATCTCCATGCTCATCAGTAGTTAAAGAAACTAAAAACATCTCATGTTCAGTAATATATGTAAAAATTGATTTTAGAATATACCTCTTTGAATGTGAATCATTATCCTAAATATTAGTATAAACTAGTTCATTAACAATAACTATACCAACCAACTATTATTGAATATAAGTACCATGAGTTCCATTGGATATTCACATTGAATGCTTGAAATTTTAACCACTTGATTATCATAAATATACTTTATAAACTTGTGAAATGTAGAAGTAACTACTCTAGTTTTCTGTAACTAATGTCTTCCCAATAGCATACCAAAGAAACATGTGCTTCATAAAAATAATATATAAGTAGGAAATATGAGAGGTCCCACTTGTAAATTTGTATTAATGTGTACAACATTATCTTGTGTATGGACCTCAAATTCATTCATAACTCTATATGTATGTTATATATCCTTTTCTATATATCCAAGAGAATGTAGAATGTTATATTAGAAACATTTTCACTTGATCCATTGTCTATCATAATATTATGGATGTATTTCATGAAAATATATGATATGATGAATAATTTGTCTATCAGAATCATCTCAACAAATTTCATAATCATCAAATGTAATACATGGGCAAGATATTAACTTTCTTGTAACTATACCAATAATGTTATTAAGTGGATGTCCATATGAATATGGAGGAGGAGGATCATTTTATGCATAATGTACTTCATAATTTCAATTTTTATCTTGGTCCCCATGATTAAGAAAAGGATATTAATACATTCTTAGTTTTTCATTCTCATTTTCTTGTGGCTTAGCCTCTTAATTAGATGTACCAATGTCAATAATGTTCTCATTGATGAGAACATTGAATTTTTTCTTGAGCTTCATACATATATAATTAGAATTCCTCACACATCTATGATAATATAAAATTTAATTTCCATAAAATATTATATATTTAAGTATAAATAATTAGAATGGTGGAGGAAGTGTAACAACATTACATTTCAGGGTATTTTTAAGTAGCACATGAGATGGTGAATCTAAAATTTAAAATTTTCTACTTGGTGGATTTTATAATTGTATTTTTTGTGGTGGTTTAGATATAAAATTATCCTTATTTTTTATTTCATTATATTTTCTCTTTTAATTAGGTTTGCCATGAAACTTGGTATTATATTTAGAATGAACATTAGAGTTATACTTGAGCTTCTACAATGTAATCAATTTGATCTCATTTTCGTTAACTCTATGACATAACTCATCAAATGATTTAAACGTATCAAACATGAAAGACTCTTGTAGATGAATAAGAAATATTTGAGTTAAAAAAACTTGAATCTCATTATCTTCAATTTTATTTGACATTTTAGAAAGCATAGTATTTTATCATGGGGACATTCTCACTAAGTATCTCATCTAGACACTATTTTATCTTAGTAATTTAAGCATACAATAATTTATTGATAATATTTATAAAAAAATGAGCCATAAAACATTTTTAAAAAGGGTTTAAATCTGTAATTTATTATAGAGGAAGATCATAAGACAGCCTAATCTCACAATCCTTGAGTCTTCTTGTAAAGATATTGGTTAACAATCTTTCATTATTCACATAATCTAGTTAATTTTAATGGGAATCATTCAAATGTTGTTTAGGATTACCTTTGTCTTCATAGAGAGTGAGATTGGGAGCCACAAAGACATTTGGAAGAGGATACAATGAAAATTTAGGAGTCAAAGGGTTATACAATAAGGTGATAGAATATAAGGAAGGGATAGCATGAGAAATGGTTCAGTCAATATTATCTAGCCTGTCTTGCAATAAGAGCAAGACTTGCTCAAGATACATATTGGTTATAGTGATTATATGGGTGAAGGTAGAATGAGTAGGAATATGCATGGATATTTAAGGGAAATTGTGAGACTCCTTGATCAAAATGGTTAGACATGACTAAGGGTACAAAAATAGGGATAAGATCAATGTTATATGTATTAACATTGGGGATAAGGGTATTTACAACACACAAGGGAAAATGTTGAGAGGATGAAGATGATAAATTGACTTGATTCTTGGATTTATATTTAATAACTTTGTTAATAATATTATTCACCTCATGAGGGTATTTTTTAGACCTTAGAGGAATATAGACAAGTATTTCACTTGATATTTAACTAATTATTTAAGATTATCTATTTTCATGTTTCTCTCAACCTCCTTATCATATTTATCTTCATTTCTATCTATATCAATATCAATGTAAAATTAATTTCTATTACAATTTTTCATTATATAATAAATCAAAGGGAACTTCATCTATGAAAAAAGAGCACCACTTAATATAACACTACATATTAGATGCATCCAATATTATATAAAGTAATATAAGGAATTATTATGAACACAAGACAAATAAATAAAAACTACTTTGTGAGAATACAATCCAATAAAAAATTAATAAGAAAAGGGTGATCTAGACAAGGATATTAAATGATTTTTAGGATCTTAAATATACTAGCTCTTCTATTAGAAAGTGTCATTCCAATGTTTTATAACACTATGGAATTAAAACCATACCCATATCTCACTAAATTTAGTTTTGAGGGTATGTTGAGAGTAACTTCCTAAGGCTAACCACTTACTAGTTCATTACATAATTAGATAGATGGTATAACTTCCTATTGGTGTCAATAAGGGGATCTTAGGTATTTAATTTATTCCTCAAGGCATGTTGAAAATAAATTATGTATTTATCCCTATATTATGGATATGAGTATTGGAGTAAACCCATCATGACATGATGTCTATAAATAGAAAACTTGTATCCCTTCACGATAGTAGATAAGTAGTTTAAAACCTACCAGAACATAATTTCTAAAAAAAAAATTAAATGAAAAATAAAGTGAAAAAATGAAATATTTTTGTAGATAGAAGAAAAAAAAATCAATCCAAAGTATAAATAAAGAGCCTTTGTGTCAGTATTTATCTAAGGTGATAATACAAACCTTTTTAGTGTTGGATTAATCCACAGTTAAAAAATTTGAATCATTATGTTACAAATAATATCCAAGATTGAGGATTATATTCTTTCAATGTAATAAATTTATAAAATTAAACTGAAACCCTATGATAAAAATAAAAAATTAGTACAAGTAATGTTTTACTCTAAAATTTGGTTCCCAAAAATATTTACCCTTAGAATTAATTATGAAATAAAATTAACTTTGAAACAATGTAAAATTTAAATATGATCTAGGAAGATAAATAAGACAACTTGCTATAAAAATATAGTGATTTACAAAGAATTTGTAAATTAATAAAAATAACAATTAGGGGTATGGTTATAGATATTTTCTTTCAAATTAATTTATTCAAAGTATGTTATTTATTCACTAACTATGACTATTTAAAACTACTTATAAAAACATTCAAACACATAATTAATTTAAAGCAATTCATCTATATAATCTAGGACAAGTGTGTAGTATCTAGACAAGGTTTCATTGTGTCATTATCCACTAGTGTGAATTTATTTATGTTGAATATGCACTAGATCTAAAAATATGAGTTCGTTCACCTCTATCTAAATATTTTTTTATTCTATGTGAATCTTGTTTGGATGTGAAAATCACCTAAAAAATAAAAAATCATCTTACAAAAGTACACAAAGAAGATAAAATTATTAGGGTTGGTGTTGACCATTGTTCCCCACAGGCCAAAATGGGTCAACCCCCTATAGTAAAAATATTGTATAAGGGTTTTTTATAATGTCATAGGTTATTTTGCGGATTTTTTTAATTCCATTTTCAGTGGGTCATGGCCTAGCCTAGTCATTGTGTCTTTTGGTGTCTTAAGAATCATTTTGATCATATATACAAGTAGCAAATTTTCATGGTTTTGAGCAGTTGCAAGAGTAGGTCCAAAAAATCCTAAGGCTGCACTTGGAAGTTTTGTTCAAAATTTTTCCAAGTGAATGGAAAATTCATAACTCTTTTAGAGGAAGTTTCCACACAAAACCCACAACAAATATACAAGGATTAATTCCTTTAGGACTTTTGCTTCAAGTTTTTTAACTAAGTGTTAGGAATTATTTTGGACATTTTATCCAAAACAATTTCCCCAAAGGGTCATTTATTTGAAGGGTACTTTTGAAAGGTTCCAAAGGGTATATTACAATAAATTGGCCCAATACACTTCTCTTAAAGGACACTTTTTCAAGAAAGTGTCCTTTGTAACTTTCTTAGAGGATAGTTTCTTGAGAAAATGGTCCACTTCAAGATTTATGAAGGGCACTTTTCAAATAAATTATCCCAGACACATTTTATGAAGGGTGATTTCCTTCACAAAAGGTCTAGTTCAACTTTCCTAAAGGGCACTTTTGCTCACCAAAGGGTCTAATGTAGAAAGCCTAAAGGATATTTCTATGGGAAAGTGACCCAAAGTAGAGTTTCCAAAATGTAAGTGTTCAATGAGGTAGACCAAATAGAAAGTCTTGAAGGACAATTTTCAAAGTTCTAAAGTACACCTTTTGGATTTTTGAGGAGTGATTTTCCAAAGGTGAAGGACTAATTCCCAAAATAATGTCTGAGGCAAAAGGCAACACAAAGATCTTTTAGGAAAATTGTCTGAATAATTTTCCAAGAAGAATTCTTCTATAAGAAAGGGCCTCTTTAAAAAATTTGGGTAATATATTTTGAATAAATTGTCCCAAAACAAAAATCCCAAAGGGCATTTTCTCAATAAAGTGTCCTACATACTTGCTCTAAAGGATCTTTCTATAGTAAGGTGGACTAAGTCAAAATTCTAAAGGGCACTTTTCAAGAGGGATAAGGACCAAGACATGGATTATTTTAGACATTTTGTCTAAGATGGATATTTTGAGATAATTTCTCAAAGGCAAAGATAAAGCAATTAATTTCCTTTAGAAAAATTACTTCACACAAAGCCCATATAAATTGTCCAGTAAAAAGATTAAATAAATAGCTATCTAAAGGAAATTAATTTGATAAATGACCTTTAAAGTTCAAGTTTCTTAGAAGATACCATGTGGCACATGCACAAGATTAGATGGATTAGTGAGTAGATCTAAAGATCAAATGCACAAGTGCCAAGTGTCAACAACATGTTAGCTCAGGTAAAAGATTGATGGATTTCATTCATTCACTATAGGTAGATTTAACAAAGTGAGATGAGTCATAGGATTTAGTAATCTAATCCAGTTCTTGAGGACCAATCAAAACAAAGGGGATCCAAGTGACTGAAGCAAAGATTGAAGAATCAATTTTTGATTGAGGAAATTAAGTATTATGGATCCAAGCTCAATCATGTTTGAATTTGAGCTAGGAGCATATTTTTTAGGATTGAACAGTGTTGTTGGGAACCTATAAAGGCAAATATATGGACTTAAATAGCCATCACCAAAGCTAGCTACATGAAAATGACCTTTCTTCCCATTTGGGCACACATCACGATAAACCAATTTATATCTATTTAGTATTAGGACAAGGCCCTAACATATTGATCTAGTTATTCTAACTAGATGGATGCCTAAACTTAGTGGGAATGCTTGATTATACCATTGCAACTACTAGGGAGGATCAAAGAGGGAATATTGTAATTATGTAGTGACTAAAGGTGATGGGGATTTATCAAATGGTGTGAAGGAGCATAATTTACAAAAGTAGTTGTAACTATGGTTGAAATATTTAAATGGATTGATTCCCCTTTTTAACACTAGGCCCCCTTTATCTTGTGGACTTTCTTCTATAAGTATAGCTCTTGAGCTATTATAAATAGGTTCCAATTTATGTATGTCAAAGCCCTGCTAGAATGACATAAAATTTTATCTTTAAACATTAATGCAAATCTAATTTTTATTTCTTGAGTAACTGTCTAAATGTGAAAGTGATGTATGGTGATTCAAAGTGATTGTTCTCTATCCTTTCTTATCTTATACTTTCATGTTGGTTCAATATTTTATGTTATAATAGGTCATATAAAGTATTTTGAAGCATATGAGCCTATATTTTAAGTGTAAAATTAGCCTTAGTGCTTGTAACTAGCCTATGTTTCACTTACCTTGGATAGATCTCATGCATCTCACCTTCATATTTAAATAATCATGTTAGGATCCATAAGACTTAGAAGTTAGTTTGTGTGTCTTGTTTCTTAGTGCAAGAAAGTATGATGATCATACGGAATACATATTGGTATATCACCCACTTATATTATGTTTCTTTCATGAAATTTCTAACTCTTTTCCCATAAGAAAAAATTAGCTTAGGTGAAATCACTTCAAGATACATTCAGGCAACTAGCACTTAAAATTTAGAGGCTTAATTCCACTATAGGTACACCCACATATGTGGAAGTACTCCCACATTGTCCAAATATGAAAGAGGATTGAACACCCTCTTCTAGGTTATGATATTTGGTGACAATAGTTTTGGCATGCTCGATGGGACCAAAGTCCAAGAGAATGGAAATATTTTTGGTGTGTCTTTCCTCTATCAGATTTTAGAAGCAAGAAATCTAGCACCAATGGAGACTAAGTAGCCCAAGTATATCTTATTGAAGTTTTGATCAATTTTTAATTTTACCTCAATGTATGAGGTTGGCATTAGTATCCATGGTAAATGTTCCTACCATGAACTTACTTACCAGCCTTACTATGAACTGTAGTATACTCCCCAATAGTCCTATCAAAATGGCTATCAATCCTATGATCCATGGAAATTCTATAATCCTCCCTTTTCCCCTCTAGATAGACACCATGTTATTGAATAACCCTATGGGGAACATTACCAAGAAATATATCAAGAAATTCCTTCTTACCAATCCCAATATGAGTCCTAAAAACCACATCATGATACTTATAAACCTCAAGAGTATTCTTATGAGTCTTATCATGAGGAACAAGATGTTTCTATGGACTCCATATCAAGGTATTAAAAATAAAGATATATATTCTTGTAGACTATAATGCAACAAGTGTAAGTTGGTCTTGATCCCCATCATTACCATCCCCCTCCATTTTTTGACATCTTATATCAAGTATTTTTTGGCATACATATCACATTTACTAGTTCTTAAAGATGAAATGATAACATGGGATGATGAGTATGATATAATCCATGATCATCTCATGGAATGGTTGAGAAATGTTGTCAAATTCATATGTAGAATTTTAATATGTTTAAAGAAATATAAGTAACTCAATGGGAGATCATGGAATAAATGGACTTATCAAAGAAGTGCCTTCAATGCAAAATAGAGAGGATAAGTATGTGGGAGGATAAAGAGCTAAAAAATCAACATGTTGATGTTGAATAATTGTAAGAAAGCTACTAGAAAGATATAATTCCTACCTACAAAGATGATTATTTTTCTAACCTAAGATTTCACTTCCCTATTAAATTACTAGTGATTTTCTATTTCCTAAATCCAAGGATAAGCCCTCTCCTCTATTCCACACTCCATCTCCAACTCACCAGCTTTCCACTACACTTTGTATCCCATCTCCTTCACATGAGCCCATCTTTAGGGAAGTAAGTGGAGGGGAACAAATCCAAGCCAAATCTAACCAATAATATGTCATGAGTGACTATGAGGAGGAGATCAACATAAGGACCCCCCTTGGTGACCACAAGTGTAAATCTACCTTCTTGGATGAAGAAAAACACATTGAATATCCTATCATGGCTACTGGTGCAAAGTTTAATATGGAAGAGGAACGTATTGAAGACACTTTTATAGTTTTCCATGTGAAATGTGGCCAAGACCTAAAGGGAGAGGCATTCAAGGTAGACTCTTTGTCCAATCATGAAGTTGTATATGACCATCTCAAGCATAAATCTGAATTTCATTATGATAATCAATAATCTATTGACATATAAAAATTTGGTGATACTAATGTCTAAGATGTTGTAGACATATAAAGTGAGGGCAAGGTGGAGGTTGAATTTCCTCAAGATAAATTGAGATACCCCCCTAGTATTAAGCCATATTTAGAGATACATGGACATAAAGAAGAGAAATTTGATGTTCTCAAACATCAAACATATTCTATAAATGATGATTGATAGCTACAAATGAAGCTCTTTTAAGATCTTGAAGATATTTTCCAAGTTGAGGGTCAAGTACATGAGAAGATGGAGTAAAAATTTTATATGGAGGACAATGAACAATATTGGGTGAATTATTCAGATTTCCTTGCTAAGCTTAAGGAACTTACAGCTGAAGAGAAACCTAATCTAATTAAGAGCATCATGGATATCAAGAAGGTAAGCCTTGTTCAACCACTATTAGAGGTCATAGCTGAGAAACCATATGAAAAGGTTGAGGTTATCTAGATGCACATAGATGACCTATTTGGAGCTAATTTATTCTCACTGAACATCATTATAAAGAGATTGATAGTTGCAACAAAGAAGTAGGCATCAAGACCAAGAGTCAAGGAGTTTCCTGCCTCATTCAATTCCTCATCTCATGATGCAAGAAAATTTTCAAACTTTCCTTTTAATCGAAGAGGAAATTTACTCACGATTTTAGGTTGTATATGTTATAATAGTTATTTTTAATTCCTTTAAGTTTTATTTCTATCACATTTTATAGTTGTCCATGTTTTAGGTATGTGTTTCCCTTCTTGTTGTGTTTTATTAAATGAGTTCCCTTGAAGCACATGTTATTTCTCATCCTATGTGTTGCATATTTTTGTGTTCTCTTATGTTTTTTGTATTGTTAAAGGCATTTTTTATGTCAAACCTATTGTACATGTGACTCCATATCCTAATGGATAGGATTAGGCAACTAGTCTAGGTTTATTTTGCATAGACAGGCTTGTAATCCCTAGGAAATCACCAAGGATGTTGATCATTTTTCCCCACAAGACAAAATATGTCAACCCCCTATATTTAAAATATTGTATAAGGACTTTTTATAATGTCATAGGATATATTATGGCTTTATTTGATGTCATTTCATATTCCATTTTAAGTGGGTCATGGCCTAGCCTAGTCCTTGTGGTGTTTGGTGTATTAAGAATCATTTTGATCATATATGCAAATAGAAAATTTTTATGGTGTTGAGTAGTTACAATAGTAGGTCTAGAAAATCCTAAGGATGCACTTGGGATTTTTGTTCAACTTTTGGCCAAGTGATTGAAGCATTCATATTTCCTTTCGAGGAAGTTTCCACACAAAGCCCACAACAAATATACAAGTCTTAATTTTTTTGAGAGTTTATTTTGAGGTTTTTTGGCTAAGTATCAAGAATTATTTTGGATATTTTGTATGAAATAATTTCCCTAAAGGGTAATTTATTCAAAGGAAATTTTTCAAAGGTTTAAAAGGGTATATTATAAGAAACTGGCCCAATAAACTTCTCCCATAGGGTACTTTTTCAATCAAGTGTCCTCTGTAACTATCCTTGAGGATAGTTTCACAGGAAAATGGTCCACTGCAAGATTTATGAAGGGCACTTTTGAAAGAAAGTGTCCTAGACACTTTTTTCAAAGGTGAATTTCCTTCATCAAAGGTTGAGTGAAAGTTTCTCGAAGGGAATTTTTTCTTAACCGAAGGGTTCAATGTAAAAATCCCAAAGGATATTTGTACAAGAAAGTGACCCAAAGCAAAAATTTTGAAAGGTAAGTCTTTAGTGGGGTAGACCAAATAGAAAGTCTTGAAGGACACTTTTCAAAGTTTTGAAGTACACTTTTTAGGATTTTTGAGGTGTGATTTTCTAAAGGAAAAGGATTAATTCCTTCAAAAAAAATGTTAAAGGCAAAAGGAAACACAAAGATCTTTTGGGAAAATTATCTGAACAATTTTCTCGAAAGAATTATTTTACAAGAAATGGCCTCTTTCAAAGTTTTAAGGGATATATTTTAGATAAATTATGCCAAAAAAAAATCTTGAAGGGCATTTTATCGATAAAGTATCCTACACACTTTCTCTGAAGGATCTTTCTACAATGAGGTGGACCAAGTCAAAATTCTAAAGGGCACTTTTCAAGAGGGCTAAGGACTAAAACATGGATTCTCTTAGACATTTCATCTGAGATGGATATCTTGAGAGAATTACTCAAAGGTAGAGACAAAAAATAATAATTTCCTTCAAAGAAAGTGATCCACACAAAGACTATATAAATTATCCAACAAAGGACCAAAAAAATAGCTATCTAGAGGAAATGGCCCTAAAAATTGACCTTTAAAGTTCAAGTTTCTTACAATATACCACATGGCACAAGTGTAGGAGTAGATGTATTGGTGAGAAAATATAAGGATCAAATGCATGAATATCAAGTGTCAATAACACATTAGCTTGGGTAGAAGATCAATAGATCATACTCATTCACTAAAAGTAGATCCAATAAAACAAGATGAGTCATAGGATCTAGTAATTTGAGCTAGTTCTCAGTGACTAATCAGAAAAAAGGTGATCAAATTGACTTATGCAGAGGTAAAAGAGTAAATTTTTTACTAGGGTAGGCAAGCATGATGGAACCAAGCTCAAGCATGTGTTAATTTGATCCAAGAACATATTTTCTAGGATCAAACAATGTTGTTAGGGACCTATTGAGGTAGAGACATAGACTTCAATAGACATCACCAAATCCAAATACATGAGAATGACCTTTATTCCTACTTAGGCACACATCACAACAAGCTAGTTTGGATTAGTTTACCACAAGATAAGGCCCTAATATATTGATCTAGTTATTCTAACCAGATGGATGCCTGAACCTAGTGGGAATGTTTGATTCCACCACTTTAACTACTATGGAGGATCAAAGAGGGAATATTGTAATTTTATAGTGATTGAAAGTGATAAGGATAAATCACATGGCCTAAATAATCATAATTTGTGGAAGTATTTATAACTATGGTTGAAACATTCAAACAAATTTATTCCCCTTTTTAGCCAAACCCCCTTTATCTTGTGGCCTTTCTTCTACAAGTATAGATATTGAGATATTGTAAATAGGTTATACTCGATGTATGGTAGAGCCTTATTAGAATGACATCATATTTTGCCTTTGAACATTAATGTAAATCTAATTTTTAGTTCTTGAGAAATTTTCTAAATGTGAAATTGATGTATGGTGATGCAAAGTGATTATTCTCTATCCTTTCTTCCCTTATCCTTTCATGTTGGTGAAAGGGTTTATGTTATAACAAGTCATATGAAGTATTTTAAAATGTATGAGCCTATATTTTAAGTATACAATTAGCTTTACTACCTAAAATTGGCCTATGGTTAACTTACCTTAGATAGATCTCATCCATCTCACCTCTATATTGAAATACTCATGTTAGGATCCATAAGACTTAGAAGTTAGTTTATGTGCCTTGTTTCTTACTGTAGGGAACTATGATGGTCATATGGTATATATTTATATGTATCACCCCCTTATATTAGGTTTATTTCATGAAACTTATAAATATTTTACCATAATCAAGCATTATCATAGGTGAAATCACTTCAAGATACATTCAGGGAACTAGACCTTAAAATCTAGAGGCTCACTTCCACTATAGGTACACCCACATATCTAAAAGTGTTCCTATGTTGACAAAATATATAATAAGATTGAACACCATCTTCTAGGGTATGAGATTTAGTGACAATAATTCTGGCATGCCCAATCAGACCAAAGTCCAAGAGAGTGGAAAGATTATTGGTGTGTCTTTCCTCTATTAGTTTTTGGAAGCAAGCAATCTAACACCAATGGTGAATTTGAATGATATATTCTAGTTGTTATCAAACCAAGTATATATTATTGAATTGTTGATCAATTTTTATTTTTCCCTTGATGTATGAGTTTGACATGATTAACCATGGTGAATATCCCTACCATGGACCTCCTTACTATCCTTACTATGAACCAAAATATACTCCCCAATAGTCTTATCAAAATGGCTATCAGTCACATGAGCCATGGCAACCCTATAATACTACATTTTCCCCACCAAATAGACACCATGTTAATGGACAATCCTATGGGGAAGGATACCAAGAAATATATCAAGAAATGCCTTCTTATCAATCCCAATATGAGTCCTACCAATCATACCATGATACCGATGAACCTCAAGAGTAGTCTTATGAGTCTTGTCATGAGGAACAATATGTTTCTATAGACTCCATATCAAGGTATTACAAGGAAAGATATATATTCCTATAGACTAGAATGCAACAAGTGAAAGTTGGTCTTTATCCCCATCATTACCCTCCTCTTCCTTCATTTTTTCCATCTTATATCTAGTCTTTGTTGGCATCCATATCACATTTATTATTTATTGAAGATGGAATGATAACATGGGATGATGAGTATGATATACTCCCTGATCATCTCATGGAATTGTTAAGAAATGTTTTCCAAAGTCATATGTAGACTTTAAATATGTTTGAATAACTTGAAGGAGCTCAATGGGAGATCATGGAATAAATGGATTTAGCAAATAATTACCTTCAATTCTCAATATAGAGGATAAGTATGTGGGAGGATAAAGAGATAAAAAATCAACATGATACTGTTGAAGAATTTCAAGAATGCTACTAGAAAGATGTAATTCATGCTTAGGAATATGCTTGTTTTTTTAACTAGCCCAAGATGTCACTTCCCTATGAACTTACTAGTACTTTTATCTTTCCTAAATCTAAGGATAAGCCCTCTCCTCCATCCCACACTCCATCTCCAACTTGAAAACCTTCCACTACATTTCATATCCCATCTCTTTCACATGAGCCCATCTTGAGGGAAGTAAGTGGAGGGGAGCAAATCCAAGCTAAAGCTAAAAAAGAAGATGTCATGAGAGACTATGTGGAGTAAATCACCATAGGGACCCCCCTTATTGATCACAAGTGCAACTCTACTTTCTTAGATGAAGACAATCACATTGAAGATCCTATCATGGCTATTGGGGTAGAGTTTAATATGGAAGAGGAACTTATTGAAGACTCTTTTGTAGCTATCCATGAGAAATGTGTCCAAGATCTGAAGGGAGAGGCATTCAATGAATAATCCTTGTCCAATCATGAATTTGTAGATGACCATCTCAAGCATAAATATGAATGTCATTCTATTGATCAATAATATGTTGTCATAAAGCAATATGGTGATGTTAGTGTCCAAGATGTTGTAGATATGAAAAGTGAGGGAAAGGTGGAGGTTGAAGTTCCTCAAGAGTAGTTGAGAGACCCCCTAGTATTGAGCCATATTCAAAGATAGGGGGACATGAATAAGATAATATTGATGCTCTCAAACATCAAGCACATTCTATCAATGATGATTGGTAGCTACAAATGAAGCTCTTTAAAGAGATTGAAGAAATTTGAAAAGTTGAGGGTCAAGTACATGAGAAGATGGAGGAAAAAATTTATATGGAGGACAATGAACAAGATTGGGTGGACTATTTAGATCTACTTGTTGAGCTTGAGGAACTTGAAGTTGAAGAGAAACCCAATCTTATTGAGATAACCATGGAGATCAAGAAGGTAAGACTTATTGAACCACCATTGGATGTCATAGTTAAAGAACCACATGAAAAGGTTGAGGCTATCTAGATTCACATAGATGAATGATTTGTAAGTACTTGGTTCACACTAAACATCATGCTAAATAGGCTGATAGTTAAAACAAAGAAGAAGTAGGCATCAAGACCAAGAGTTAAGGAGTTGTCTACCTCATTCAATCCCTCATCTCATGATGTAAGAAAATTTTCGAACTTTCATTTTGATCAAGGAGGAAAGGTACTCATAGTTTTAGGTTATATATGTTAGATTAGTTATGTTTAATTCCTCTAAGTGCTATTTCTATCACATTTTTTGGTTGTCCATGTTTTAAGTGTGTGTTTCCCTTCTTGTTGTGTTATGTTAAATAAGTTCCCTTGAAGCACATGTTGTTTCTCATCCTATGCATTAATTATTTTTGTTTTCCCTTGTGTTTTATATAGTATTTAAGGCATTTGTATGTCAAACCTATTGTACATGTGACTCCATATCCCATTGGATAGGATTAGACAACTGGTCTGGGTTTTTTTTACATAGACATGCATGTAACCCCTAGGAAGTCACCAAGAATTTTGACCATTTTTCACACAAGCCAAAATGGGTCAACCCCCTATAGTCAAAATCTTATTTAAGGGATTTTTATAATGTCAAGATATGTTGTGGATTTTTTTGACATCATTTAATATGCCATTTTAAGTGGGCCATGGCCTAGCCTAGTCTTTGTGTCTTCAAGTGTCTTAAGAATCATTTTGATCATATATGCAAGTATTATATTTTCATGGTGTTTAGCATTTATAAGAGTAGCTCCAAAAAAGCTTAAGATTACACTTCAGAGTTTTGTTCAACTGTTGGACAAGTGATTGGAGAATTAAAATTTCCTCTAGAGTAAGTTTCCACACAAAGCTTGCAATAAATGTATAAGGCTTAATTCTTTTGAGACTTTTGTTTTGAGGTTTTTTGCTAAGTGTCACAATTATTTTGAACATTTTGTCTAAAACAATTTTCCCAAAGGGCAATTTATTTGAAGGTCACATTTCAAAGGTTTTGAATTGTATATTACAAGAAAGTGGCCCAATACACTTCTCTCGAAGGGCACTTTTTCAAGAAAGTGTCCTTTACAAATTTCTTGGAGGGAAGTTTCTTGAGAAAATAGTCCACTTCAAGATTTTTGAAGGGCACTTTTAAAAGAAAGTGTCTTAGAAATTTTTTTGAAGGGTGCTTTCCTTCACCAAAGGTCCAATGCAAATTTCTTGAATGGAAATTTTTATTCGCCAAAGGGTCTAATGTAGAAAGATTGAAGGATATTTCTACAAGAAAGTGGCCCAAAATAGATCTTTTGAAAGGTAAGTCTTCAATGAGTTAGACCAAATAGAAAGTCTTGAAGGACACTTTTCAAATTTCCAAAGTACACTTTTTAGAATTTCCAAAGGGAAATTTTCCAAAGGCAAAGGAATAATTCCTTCAAAAATAATGTTTGAGGCAAAAGGCAATGCAAAGATCTGTTAGGACAATTGTCTAGACAATTTTCTTGAAAGATTTATTCTAAAGGAAAGGGCCTCTTTCAATGTTTTGAGGGATATATTTTAGAGAAATTATCCCAAAATATAAATCTTTAAGGGCATTTTCTCAGTAAAGTGTCCTACACACTTTCTCTAAAGGATCTTTATTTAGTAAGGTGGACCAAGTCAAAATTCCTAAGGGAACTTTTCAAGATGGATAAGGCCAAAACATCGATTCTTTCAAACATTTTGTCTGAGATAGAGATCTAAAGAGAATTGCTCAAAGATAGAGATATAGCAAGAAATTTCCTTTGGATAAAGTGTTCCACACAAAGCCCATAGAAATTATCCAACAAAAGGACCAAAGAAATAGATGTCTAGTGGAAATGGCCCCAAAAAATGACCATTAAATTTCAAGTTTCTTAGAAGTTACCATATGGCACAATCATGAGAGTAGATGGACTAGCAATCAGATCCGAAGATCAAATGCACAAGTGTCAAGTGTCAATAGAATATTAGCTTAGGTAGAAGATCAATGGATCATGCTTATTCTCTGTAAGTAGATCTAATAAAGTGAGATGAGTTATAGGATCTGATAATTTGAGATGATCCTTGGTAACCAATCAAAACAAAGGGGAGCCATGTGACTTAGGCAGAGATTAAAGAGTTGATTTTTGACTAAGGTAAGAAATCATGATGGATCCAAGATCAAGCACATTTTAGTTTGAGCTAGGAGTAGATTTTCTAAGATAAAATGTCATTGGGAACCTACAGAGGTAGAGATATAGACTTCAATGGTCATCACCAAAGCTAGCTGTATGAAAATGACTGTTCTTCCCACTTGGGCACACATCACAAAAAAAAAATTTAGAGAAGTTTAGAATTAGGACAATTCCATAACATATTGATTTATTTGTTCTAATTATATGGATGCCTGAACCCAATGATATTACTTAATTCCACTATTGCAACCACTAGGGACGATCAAAGAGGGAATATTGTAGTTGTGTAGTGACTAAAAGTGATGGGGATCAATCAAATGGCCCGAAGGAGCATAATTTGTGGAAATAATTGTAACTATATTTGAAACATTCAAATGGATTGATTCCCCTTTTTAGCACTAGGCTTCCTTTCTCTTGTAGCCTTTCTTTTATAAGTATAGCTCTTAAGCTATTGTAAAGAGGTTCCACTCCATGTATGGAAAACACCTACTAGAATGACATCATATTTTACCTTTAAACATTAATAAAAATATAATATTTAGTTCTTGATATATTTTATAAATGTGCAAGTGATGTATAGTGATGCAAAGTGATTGTTATCTATCCTTTTTCCCCTTATCCTTTCATGTTGGTGTAAGAATTTATATTTTAACAGGTCATATAAAGTGTTGTCAGGTGTATGAACCTATATTTTAAATACATAATGAACCTTAGTGCTTGAAATTATCCTATGGTTCACTTACTTTGGATATATCTTATGTATCTCACCTCCATATTGAAATACTCATGTTAGGATCCATAAGACTTAGAAGTTAGTTTGTGTGTCTTGTTTCTTAGTTTAGGAAAGTATGATGGTTATATAAAATACATCTTGGTGTATCACCCCCTTATATTAGGTTTATTTCATGAAAATTATAACTCTTTTCCCATAATCAAGAATTATCATAGGTGAAATCACTTAAAAATACATTCAAGGAACTAGCCCTTAAAATCTAGAGGCTCACTTCCACTATAGGTACACCCACATACCTAGAAGTGTTCCCATATTTCCCAAATCTAGAAGAGGATTGAACACCCTCTTCTAGGGTGAAATATTTATAAATATTAGGGAAGTGTGAAATTTGGATATGGCTGAGCTACCTTTAGAAAACCCCTTGTCGACTAAGTCTTGCCTACATAGTACAAATGGACCTTAGGCCAATGCAGTTCTCCCTTTGGGGAAGATCATGTGAATGTAAATAGAAAATTTGATTAGAATTCTTGATAATAAATGGCCTCAATCTATAAATAATTTTTTTTAACTTGGTCAATGACTAAGTTACTACAACATAATTTTAGTAGGGATCTTTTCTAAATAGATAAGTACTTTTAAAATTGCCTTTGCAAGAGAGTGCTAGATAGAGGAACTAGGGGTTAAAGTGAGACATTTGCTATAATATTTGATTTTTTTATAATAACCAACTTATTTTTTCACATGTTAAATCCATTATGAAGCATGTATTTTTGAAAATCTATCTATTATAGTATTGGGTACAACTCTACACTAGTGGACAAGTGTGTAATGTGTCCATGTCTACCTAGTATGCACTTGTCCACAATGGATAGAGGCTTCTAAAAATATAATCTTATTGAAGTATTTATTTATTAAGGATAAATATACATAAATTAGGGAATTTTATAATATGTTATGATTCATTTCAATACTATTAATTCTTTCATATAGATAAATAGTTATCATAATTTTGAGTTGGCCAAACAAGGTAAATTTTTTAAGAACAAGAATTATCAAACATTTATTGATTAAATGTTAGTGTCTATAGTTGGTTAAATATTAAATTAAAATACTATTTTATGTTATGTTTATTGACCCATTTAATATACAAAGTGGGTCTCTAATAGAATACTAGTTTCTAATTTTAATGGATAAATTTTATGTTATGCAGACTACCTTGATTTAAACAAGGATTTACCCAAATATGACTTCCCACTACCAAATATCAATATGATTTTATACTCTACAACTAGTTATGAGATGTTTTAGTTTATGGATGTATTTTTTGGATACAATAAAATAGATTTTAATGCTAAATATTAAGAAAAAACATGATTTACCACACTATGGGATACATTTTATTATGTGGTTATGCCCTTTGGATTTAATAGTGTAATGTCTACTTACTAGAGAGCTATGGCTCATATATTTCATGATTATATACATAAAACTATGAAATATTATGTTGATTAATTACTTTAAAAATCTATATATTGATAGTACCATGTAATATACTTATGATAAATATTCATAAACTTTAAAAAATACATGTACTTAAACCCAAATAAATGTGTATTTGGAATAACTTCAATAAATTTTCTAGGTTATTTCATATCTCAGAGGGAAATAAAATTAGAACAAGATAAGGTCAAATATTTTGTAAATTTTCCATAACCAAAATCATTGAAATAATTATGTTGTCTACAAAGACATATTTAGGAAATAAGACATTTTGTGTATCAATTAGCATATAAAACATAACCTTTCATGTGCTTACTAAATAAAGATAAAAAAAATTAATGGGATGAATATTTCCAAATACTTTAAATGTTATAAAATAACATATACTTAAATGTTTATGACTCTGGATAATTTACAAAAATGTGGAATCAATATTGTAAACAGGTGTATTCTGTGTAAGAGAGACCTTGAAGATAGAGATCATTTGTTTGTGAATTGTTCCTTCACTCAGCTTGTTTGGAAGGAGGTTCTCAATCTGTGGGGCATTACATGGATTCATCAAAAGAATGTTGAAATTTCTCTCAAAAGCTGGTATTGCCCTTCAAAGAACCCTAAAGTTCTATTCTTATGGAAAATTACTCTTCCCCATGTCTGGTGGGGAATTTGGAAGGAAAGAAATAACCGAATATTCATAAACAAAGAGCTCCCTGGATGGGTGGTTGGCCAGAACATCATTAGAGCTCTAAAGGAAAATTTTTCCTCTCAAAAAAATCCAAGATCTAATCTCAATGTGGATAATCCTCTGAGGAAGGATATTATTCTCAGTGAACCTAAAAACCCCAGATCAGGTGTGACTTGGATTAGTCCACCTCAAGATTGGATTAAAGGTAACTTTGACGGTGCAGCAAAAGGGAACTTGGGAAATGCTGGTTGTGGTGGTGTTTTGAGAAACCATGTGGGAAGGGTTATCGATGCTATTGCAATTCCCATTGGTATATCTAATTGCCACATTATCGAAGCTACAGCTGCCCTCCAGACCCTTAAATTAGCTGTGGACTCGGGATATTCCAAATTGTGGCTTAAAGGGGACTCTTTGAATGTTATAAATATCCTTAATAATAAGAATATTGTGTCTTGGACCATAGAGGATAAGGTAAAGGAGATGAAAACATTATTGAACAAATTTGAAGAAATAAAAATCACCCATACCTACCGCGAAGCCAATGGAGTTGCAGATTGGCTTGCCAATTGTGCTGTCTGGGAAGGGCAAAAAGCGAGGTGGGATGAAACCTTAGTAAGGAACGTGGATTTAAGGGCTATCATTTGTCTCAATGCCACACATGCGAAAGAAGGGAGGATTGGAGTGTAATAAAATCCTAATGAGTAGGAGTGGTAACACGGGGAAAGGAACCCAATTATTAAAAAGTAAGGCCATCTATAGGGAGAAGCAGATCCTAAAAAGCCAAAAACAAATTCGACGTCCCAATCAACTTGACAGTAGGAGGATCTAGGGTAATATCCACAGTAATCGGGTTTCAAAGAAAATGAGTATGGCGCGAGAAAGGAAGGGAGAACCCCGTAAGCAGGAGCCCAAGAGTTGTGCAGAATGGAGAGATAAACCCCAAGTCTGGAAAATTATGCAGAAAGGAAATGTAACTAGCTATATGGAAAGACTCCATGGCTCTAAGCCGCATATCACGACGACCTTCTTCAAAAATTGGTCCGACGACAGGGTCACCCTGCATGGTATAACCGTAAATTTAACTAAGGATTTTCTTGCTGAGGTTACAGGGTTGTCAATGGAAGGAATCAAATTTTCAAAGCAGACTAGCATTTCGAATGAAGCATTTTGCAAGTTCCCCAAAATGGATGAGGAGGAGCAGAAGTTGGTCAAAAATGGGGATTTTTATGAGCTGGATCAGATTAAAGGGATATGGAGGGACATCCTAAGCTGTATAAGGGAGTACTTCATCCTGGACAGTAGAAGCAAACGAGTGCATAAGTTCCATTTTGTCTTCCTCAACCACTTCAGGCATAAGCTTAGCTTGTCTTTTCCTTTCTATCTTTGCTACTCCCTGATTCAAAGCCTTTATGCTCATAGAAAAAAGGATTTGCGCCCTATTCTTCACGAAGGCCTAATTCTGCTTATTGAAGGCTATTGCAAGAATAGGGCACTGGTTAAGTATCCCAAACAGGGGAAAAATAAGTTGCCAGGGAATAAAAAGAAAGAAAGTGTAAGCAGAAGAGGAAAAATTAAGACCCCTAGTCCTAACAAATAGAATGCAGAAGAAGAAAGGGGTCGGGAGAGACCTGAAGAACCCGTGGAGGAAAAATCGAAGGAAGAAGATGGAACGAAGAGTTGGGAAACCAACTCTAGTAATGATGTAGAAGTATCGGAGGAAATTGAAAAGGATAAAGTCAATACTGAGGAGGATTTTGTTACCAGAACAGAAGAGTTGGAGGAAAACCAAAAAGCGGCGGAGGAAGACACTGTCTAGGAAGATCCTGGTGAGGACCCAACTTATAAGAAAGAAAAGGAAATATCTGTCCAAGAAGATATTTAAAATATGGAGATGGAAATTGAAGAAGGAATCAATGAGCGGGAACAAAAGAGCAAAGATGACATCTTTGAAGAAGATAGGAACAGCCCGAATAAAAAACCTGAGGATTGGAGAGGAAAGAATCAGAATGATGAAATTTACATCCCTATGACTTGGGTTAACAGTAAAGCTGAGTCTTCTTCCCAATTAGATTCCTGGCTATGTAGGGAGATCATTGAACTCAAGAAAAAAGTGGAAACTTTGGAAGAGTCTCTGAAAGGTGCTTGGAACAAAGTAAACAACATGGAAATTTAGCTAAGCGAGATCCTTGTGAAGCTCAAAGCTTACGAAATCAACCTCCGAGAGTTAATAAAGGATAACAGAAAGAAATTGGATGAAGTAACATCTAACATTTGTGCAGCAACTATCAATATAGGTAAACGAGCCAATGAGGAGACCAAAGCACTAGAGGGTCCTAGCAAAAGGACAAGGCAAAGTTCCAGAAAGAAAGATACACAAAAAGGAGCTTTGCTGGAGGTTACCACATAGGAAACTGCTGTGAAAGAAAAAGAAGCCATGAACTTGATTCTGGAACTGGATGAATAATCTGGTCCTTCTTGGCGGTAAAGAAACTGGTACAGTTCTTTGTTTTTCACTTGTTAGCTTTTGTTTGTTGTTTCTCCAGACTTCTGTATCTGGGTTTAGATCTGATGTATCTCTGATGGTTTCAGGACCATTCATAACCTGATTTTGCTACTTCTCTATAGTGTTTTTTAGGCGTTGCCTGTGGGCGTTGTTATTTTAAAGGGTTTCGGGGCCCCTTCAAAACCTGCTTTTACCTCTAATCTAAAACATATACTTAATCGACCCATTATTTTGCCTCCAATACTAAATAATAAATTTATGCTTCAGATTATGACTTGAGAACTTTATTGGCATAATAAAATCATAATAATAAAGAATGAAAACTTTATTACATCATTCATACACTTTTAGATTATGAATAGAATTAAAATTCTATAGAAAAGATATACTTATCCCTTATGTTCTTAGGACAAAAAATTTGACATTATATTATTAATATTGAGACTCATATCATCACAAATGTGGATGCACTAAATTTTTTAATGTATAAGCCATATTGTTTAGGATGTATATATAAATGGGTGATGATACTCATGGAATTTGACTTAAATTTATTATCTAAAATTTCATTAAAATTAAAATTAATCATTGATTAACTAGTTTCAACACCATTGGTTGACATATTACCAATAAATGATGTTTTCCATGATAATCTTACTATATATCACATCAATGATAATAATAGGACCATGTATTTAGATGATCCAAGTGTGTCACATGTGTTGGATATGGTATAGGATAATATGAACCATTTATATGTGGACTACATATTACATAGACATTTAAAAATAAATATATTCAAGTGTATGAAAGTTATGAACATGTGGTTGATAAAATTTAAAATATTTATGAAACAAAATAATAAAATTTTATCCCATATAAGGAAATTTTACATTTATTAAATACACACTTTGATAAATTTTCAATAGAAAGCATATCTAACAAGGGTAATCGACACATCGATGCCATGGCTAGTGTAATTTATATTATTCTTATTGACATTAATGATGATCATGAAACTTTTACTAGATGAAAATTATGACATTAAATAGTTATTACACACACACACACACACACATGATTTAACATTACCCACAATTAATTAATAATGGTAAAATGAGATCTATAATAACTTTACTTGATTTGAATTATAAAAATTATGGAGGTAATTCTATTGGGAAATAAATGTGTTACAAGATTTTAAGCCAAGGTTACTATTGGACTACAATGGAACATGAATTTTAAGAACATACAAAAACATATCCTAAATTAATAAACATGGTAATTTTAATATTTCACCATCACATAATTGAAACCTATTATATCACCATACCATTTTCCATGTGCAACTTTTACTTGATTGTCAAGTTCAATCCAATATTATCAGAGGGTAAATTTTTTATTATTACAACTAAAAATTATCTTTAAAATGGGTGGAGACCATACCAACACAATAAATTATAGTAAATTACAATTCATTTTACACTAATTATCATCCACAAGGTAATTTCAATCATAAGAAACAAATAAAATAATTACCAAGATATTAAGAAAAATAGTTACCAAACATGGTGATGATTGGCATAATCAGATTATCTATGATTTATGGGAATATCATTCAAGTGTTCACACACATATAAAGGATAAATTTTTTATCTTTTTTATGTAATAAAATCAATATTTACTTTAAATATAGGGATACCATATTTGTGTGTTTCCTTAAAATATATAATTAAAGACATTGAATATCAATAAACATGATTACACAAGCTATAAATGTTTGATAACAAATGCATACAGGACATTCAACACCTCATTTTTTTTCAAGATTACATAAATATAGAATAATAAAATAAGTTTAAATTTTTACAATTCAAATTTGGTGACTTCATACTAAATAAAATTAAAAGAATACTAATGTAGATAAGGGGAGAAAAAACAAGTTAAGACCAAACTAGCTGGGCCCTTTTGTGGTTATAGAGTAAGTGGGTACATGAGACTATAATTTGGATATATTTTAAGGAAAAGCATGAGTGAAACTATGAAAACAATTCAATTGAGTCAATATTACACATAATAATCTTATTTAAGTTAATTATTTCACAAAATAAAAATATTCTAAAAATATAAAATCAAGACCTAAGTATGACATGTTTGTTAGTTTCCATTACTCATTTATGTTAATTTTCACATGTTTGGTATATTACATATATATTTTCCATATGAACATGAATTTCATGGTATACATGATTGATATGTATGATATATAGGTTTACATGGTGCATGGATGCACAGATGTATGGTAGTCATATACCTGGGGTGATGTCAATACTGGGGGCATCTTTTTCCATGAGTTACATTATTACATGTTATATTTTTATAAACTTTACATTTATCATGTTTTTCTACATTTATTACATATTGATTTTCATTAAATTTTTACAGGGTTGTATTTAATAGATATGTTACTTTTTTTATATTATGACAGTGACATAGATTGATAGTGTGGACTAGTTTAATTTGTTTTATGGTCCATTATTGCTATTACTTTCTTATACGATAATAATTGATTATGATTTATTTATTATATGACATTTTATATTGAATTGTATGATTGTATTCATATTTATTTGGTACTTTTCCTTCTTTCATGACCTTTGTTTTATAGAATGTATCATCACATGCCTCTTTATTTATATCCATTGTCCTTGTGTGACATTTATTGTTTTTTATTTTGATTTATTATTTTACATAATTTACATGAAATTAGGTACCTTTTTATAATAAAATACATTTATTTCATTAACAAAACATTAGCATAATCTATTGTTAAGGTAAGACAATTTAAGTACCATAGAAGGTGTTTGATTAAACACTATTGAAATTTAAATGAGTCTAAATTTTTTGTCAAAGTGGATTAAAACATATATAAAATATTATAATTCCATTTTAACATTATAATTAGTTAAAAATGAAATGTGCAATACAATTATATTAAGCCTTTCCATAAATTTCAATAATAGGAAAAAATGATCGTAAATAATTTTATCTAGCTTAGCATCATAAAAGTATCAAATCTTTGTAATCATTTCATGAACTCCAAGTTTAATTATAAGACATACAATCAATATTAATTCATTATATATAAATAAAAAATGGATATCAATCCACTTCATTATACCTCATAATTTATCATTGTAGTGTAGAATGGATTGTACAATTTTGATAGGGATGAATCAACAAACACAAACAACCAATTAAAATAATACCTTCTTGATACCAAACATATATAATAAAAGTATTAAATCAAATTTATCATAAATCTTAGCTTATATATAGCTTCATATTTAAATTAGTTCTTAAATTTAACCCTTATATGCAATAAATACTGTCTTTTATACTTCAAAACAAGATTGAGCAAGATATATTTACACTATAGTTAATAAATAATTGATTACAATATGAATATATTAATTATAATAGATTAACATGATAAAAATAAAAAATTATATCCTTATGTCAACTCTATATGATATTCAAAATTTATAATTATACCTCTATAACATTATAAATCTACAATGAAGCAAAAATTTCCAATGAATTACCAATACAAACATATAATATGTATCTTCATACAAATTATTGGATATAAGGTGTCACATAATACTAATCTTTATATTTTATCATGCAAAGTATACATAAGAGTAAATATTCCAAACATGCATGCAGACCTAAAATCTATTTAATCATAATTTAAAGAATTGATGGATTACATGGTTCCAATATACATTCATACAAATAAATTATAAAATAATGAATCTTAAATTTACCACTAAGATTCAAAATCACATACACAATATATATTATAAACAACCAATTTACTTCTTCATGAAGATTTATCAAACCAAGTCCAAGAGGTTAATGTTCATATGTACATGGAAATTCCCATAAAAGAGCATTAAATGACTATTTTTATTTTAACTTGGTTTAAATACAAGTAACAATTACTATATAGTCATTGCACATAGTGAACAAAACATCAACCTTCATCCAAAATATTTCTTCAATAAAAAGTGGAGATTTAATTTAAAAAGATATATTGTTTTAATCCATTTAGAAGTCATTGGCATAAGTACAATTATTCTAAAATCAAGAATGAAGCTTCCACTTAATAGTTATTATAAAGTAAATATAAATTAATTTAAAAATTGAGCCCAACCATTTAGTGGTATCCCTATCCACCCCAACCATTAGTTTGGGGTTGGAATAGGTCACTGAACAATGTTTCAAAATCATAAAATTAAATGGAAATATGAGGGTTTAGAGAGATCTAGTCCACCACTATGGGATTTCACACAAAGACAAAATTTAAAAAACCTAGAAATAAAGCAACATTTTGAGACAAAGATCCAATCAAATAACCATGTTGTAAAATATGATGCTAAATCAAAATCAACAGTGATAAATAAGATGTTAAGTCAAATGAAACATTTCAAAAATAATATCACATCCACTACGTTAATACATAATCCAAAGAGTGATATTGCATTTAAGGAAACCAAAACCATAAGATTATTTCCATCAATCATCCACATTATTCATTCAAGTAACATTTAGTTCAATATAAATTAGTATAGAATTTATGTGCATATAACCACTTACAAGGTAATGGTGAGGTTCCATAGAAGGAGAAATACCTTTATAGAATTTACTCATCCACCTTGGGTTTTTTAAAACAATTGCATTGGAAAGTATATAAGGAACATAACTAAAAAAAAACTTATAAAAATAATACACTGCTCACTATTTCCTTATCTCTCTCCTTTGTTATCATTTTCCCTCATTTTTTCATTCTTTCCATCAAAATATCTCCTTTCCACAATCAATGATGACATTATTAACTTCCTCTATTCCACTATTGTATCATAAATGAAATTCAAGTAGTGGTACTCATATGTCTTCCATATTCACATGGTTTTTGTAGCATGCCCTACCATGTCTCCATATTTATCCAACTCCCCAATAAATGGGACATAATAAAAATGAATTTGAAAAATAAATAATTTCCAAATCCATGTAAGCCATGAAAACCCTAATAGAATTATTGGGTCATTTGATTTTAGTCAATGTCAAACTATATGTTACCAAGCCCCAAAGTGACCTTTTTGAATAATCTAAATACTTTTCAACCATATGGTTACTTTGTTCAAAGTTAAAAAAAATATTCACTTCATGCCTTAACAACAATGCAACATGTCTAAATTAGTTTAGTAGTTTAGTAACATTAACATGCTTACCACCAATCACAACTCATACAATTCAAATAAATTTTTTTACAAAGATAATTTAATCCCATGTAATTTTGTCATAATTTCATATTTTAACCACTCACATAAATTTTCAAATAGTAAGAGAAATAACATAGTCTACATGGAAAAATTGGATTCATCCCAATGATGGCTTCCACAATAAATCATAACATTTATGTATAGTAGTGGTTATTCACAACACAAGGTAATATGGAAAGATATGGTGGACTACAAATATTTAGTCCTGATCTCTTTTTTCCCATATACATGTATGAAGTTATTTCAGCTATCTAGTGGTATATTCTAGGCTTGAACATATCAAAACTCAAACGGTTTTACCTATAAACATCAAAGGGCATAAAAATACCAATTCCAAAAATAAATTCCAATTCATAATAACTACTAAAAAAAGTACAATTGTCTACATATATATATGATATATAACTAAAATATTATAATACATTAAATAAAAATTAATCATATCTAATATAAATGTCTCAATAGTACCAAAATATTTTAACAAATTAGTACAATAAAACACATATTACTCCATTTTTGGGTAGGATATGACATCAACTCCCCTAAAATAAGGCAACATCCTAGGGATTAGTCAAAGATATGAGGATAGTTTTGCCTAAAAATATGTTTCATCTTACCATGTGGCACTTTTCTCACTTATCATATCCCATTAGACCAATACTTGTTGTATATCTATGTTTAAATATTAACACTATGATGGGATAAGAGCCTTATGGGATCTACATGAATCATCTCTTCATCTACCACCTTGAGATTATTCCATTCCAAAATATGAAATAAATAAAAAATATATTTTTTTAAAAGAGACACATGGAAAAAAATCATGTATTCTAGATAGAAAAGGAGGAATAACCAGGTGGTAAGAAACATGACTAAGCTTTTCTTAAATTTTGAATGGACTTTAAAAATGTAGAGCTAGTTTGGATGCCTTACCAAACTTGATATAAATTTTATGGTGTCTTACTCTAAAAAATATTGTATCCAACACTTCAAATTATATTGATGATATTAAAATATCATCATATATTTTATACCTAATAGATACAACATTCAACCTTTGGTGAATCAAATCCTTTTTTAGGTCATATTATTAAAAAGTCTCAAGACATACAAATACACAATTTTACAAACTATCCCAACCAAGGGGATGTTTGAACATCACCCATAAAAGGCTTCAAAAGGTGTCATTTTAATGATAGGTATTATTATATGAAAATTCAACCAAAGGGAGATAACCCTCCCATTTAGACTATTGGTCCATCACATACATCTTAGCATGTCTTACACCATTTGGTTTGGCCTTTAAATTTGACCATCTATTTTTAGATGATAAGTTAAAACAAAATTTAAATTTATTTTAAATGCATCCTTTAATGTCTACTAAGATATATAATTAAATATCTTATCCCTATCAAAGATAATCACTTTAATAACACCATCAAGGTAGAAAATTTCATTCACAAACTTATTAAAAATAGTGGGGGAATCTTCATTAATATTTCTTATAATTAAGTGAGCAAACTTAGTTACTTTCTCAATTACAACTAGAATTAAATCACGCCTACCCCATAATCTAGGTAGTCCTGATATAAAATCCATTTAAATTACTACCTATTTTATTTTTGGTATAACATGTGGGTACATTAAACTATCATGATGGAAATGTTCAGTGATAAATCACTAATATTCCAAAAAAATTGATATGTAAGTAGCAAAATATTTATTTAAAAAAGGCCAAAAATGAAATTTGTTTAGCTCATGTTCATTTGATGACACCTAGATGAGTGAAATGAGGTGTAGTATGCACTTCTTCAAGCATTTTTTTCTTAGATTTTTAGAATAATAAACATAAATTATATCTTGGTACCTCAAAAGTCCATTTGAGTCCAAGGAATAATAATTTATAAAATTAGTTGTTGTTCTATTAGTTAAATAAACATAAAATTTTATGTAGCTTTGGTCAGTGAGTTATTGATTTAAAAAATTTAAAATTAAATTTTAACCTCAGAACAAAAATTGAATCAATATAGGTCCTTATACCAATACCATCAACTAATATATTTTATTTAACATTCACATAAGTAATATTAGTATTGAAATTGATGTTGAACTATAACCATGTTAATTATCTTGAATTTAACTCATCTTGATTAAAAATATGCACCATGTTGTGATGGCCAAATTTTACCTTATAATGTTTCCCTCAAAATAATGTTTCCATTGCTTGAATGTGTGAACCACAACTACAAGTTCAATATAATGATTTGAGTAATTATACTCATTATTTTAAAGGTTTTTGGACTCATAAGAAACTGATGTTTTTAATGGGGTTCAAAATATCTCAATTGCCCACTTTATAAGCATCAACTAAAATTTAAAAATTTCCATTTGTATCTATAACAACAAAGATAATATTTGAAATTAATAGTTATTTCATCCTTTAAAAATATGATTCACATTGACAAGTATAATAAAAATTCTTTCCCTTATTTTTATAATAAATAATAGGTATAACAACCTTTGATAAGTCCTCTACGAACCTGTGATGGTAATTGTTGTCACTAAATTTTGCACCCTTGGAGAGGAAGTTCAAGTCTACTCCAAATTGAGAGGAAAATGGGATTAGCCCTAGGATTTTGGGTTACCTATAGTAGGGGTTAACCTCTAGATTTAAAGGGATAGCTCCCTAGATTTGTCTTGATTGCTCATCACCTAAACCATTAGCTCAGTTGGAT
Organism: Torreya grandis; assembly: GCA_037957365.1. NCBI lineage: Eukaryota > Viridiplantae > Streptophyta > Pinopsida > Cupressales > Taxaceae > Torreya > Torreya grandis. The sequence continues at coordinate 3,396,378 of JARHVA010000752.1, read as the reverse complement.
AAAAAGGGGAGAGGAAAAATAAATTAAACTATCCTAATGAGGTGATACACCAATTTTAAATTGACCACTACCAACCAATTATAATTACACTTCAAATACAAACCTAACCTACACATACACCAATCCAAATCTTCCCTTTGCATTAGTATTTCTCATGGAGGTTTGTTAAGTAATCTTGAGCTAGGAGGACTAAACACAAGGTCGTGACATGACACTAGTGGAGATAAAACTCATGAAAACTTCATTATAACACTTAAATAGAGATGAAATAGACATCCAAAGCTGAATATGAATGCAAACAAGGATAACATGTCAAGTAAGAGAATTTATCACTTAACAAGATCAAATAATCTAACATACACAATGAAATAAATCATGAAAAAGGTAAAAAAAATCATTATTTATTTCTAAAAGTCTGAAAATGATCATGGATTATCCATACTCAAGTGGAGGATACAAACTTAGCCAAAAGTGGCTCAATTATAGAGAAAGTGAGAGAGAAGAGAAGAAGGGCATAGGAGAGAGTAGACAAGTGTCATGTGAGTTAAAACAATAAGAGGAGTTATATAAATATGTAAATAGGTCAAATATGTCATGTGTATCACCTCTAAATATTATCTAACTCTCCAAATGGTATAAGAGTTGAAAAACTTATTTGACACATTGGCTAACTTCTTGAAACTTTTCTTCTTCTTGACATGCTAAAGGAAAAGTGGCCTTATTGATGGTTAGATCAATTTATCTAACCTATTTGATATTATATTGATACCTTTCAACTGAACCCAATAGGTTTTCCTTAACACATCACCTTTTTTTCTTGCAAGGTGTCTAGAGGACTCTTCATCTCCTTAGGCCTATTTTGAACACAAGTGTCAAAACTTGGATTTGTCCTCTTCAGCTCATAAAAAAATTCATTTATGGTATATTCACATCATATTTGACATGAAAACATTCATTTTTATTCCTCAAACTAGCCCCAACAAGTCATTCTCTAGCAAGATCCTCAAATAAGCCTCATTCCTTGTAACCTTAAAATGATGCAAACCCCCTTGTGTAGATATTTTTAAGGATTATTTTGAGAATATTATGGAATATTATAGTACCCATTATGTCATTACATATCTATGTTCAATTTAATTCTTTGGGAGTGAGTGGATATATCTCTTTTTGCCCTTTCTCTCTCCTAACTAGTCCTCAATTAGGCATCCTTGCCAAGAGAGTGAAAAATGATTTTAAAGTATTAAAAAACATTAAAAACCTTTAAAAAGTTTTTTATTTATTTATAATACCTCTTCCTTGTTCTCCATATCAATTTTTAAGTTTTGACTCACTATACGAACCTCCCAAATAGTAAAATTTAGTATTTTAGGGCCTATTATGTATGACCCTATACCTACAAGTGCAATCCAATGGCATGGGATGGTGATTATGGGATTATTGAACATGTTATGTGTGTTTTGGAATTTTTTAATCCATATAGAGGCTTGAAAGTAGATTTCTCTCTCATCATGTCCTTATGGCTCTCTTAGGCAGCATGCAAGTGCTTCAACTTCTTAAGGATGATCCATAAATCCTAGGGCCTAAATCCTCCAAAAAATTATAAAAAAAAGTAAGTTTAATAGTGTATTAAACTTACCCTAGTATCTTAGGTTCCCATGCATCATGTGTGTCCTATAAAAATCAAAAGAGAATGACCTCTTAGGTGAAAATAAGCATTCTATAAGGTCTAAGAGTAAACTTGGTTAATGAGAAGCATCCTAAATTTTTTTTTGAGTTAAAATGAGATTTATGAGGTCTATGAAACCTCCATTTTCCTCTTAAAATGTTTATATTATCACATTATTCCCCAAACTCTTTACAACATCTCATTTTTCTAGGCCTAGGGTTCTTATGCTAGTCTACCTAACATAACCTAATGACCGGTATATGCCCTATTTATCTATTTGTTAGGGTCTAGAACATCATGAAATTATTATTCAGGTCCATCACCATCCCATCATGGTTTCCAAAGTATCAAATAACTCCACTTACCTCATTTCACCACTTTTTAAGGTTAATTTCCCATATAAGTTGTGTATGCACTTTGGGCTATGCAAGGTTTAGAATAGGATATGTCATGATTGTGTACACTTATTTTTGAGTATAAGGTTATTATAGAGTTAATTTATCACCTTTAAATCATGTTAAACTTACCTTGTTCTCATACCCCTTGAATATCCTTAAAGACTTCTCGAACAAAAAAAATCTACCATGAGAGGAAACAAACCTATGTCATGCCATTGGACTGAGTATGCAAGGGTTTCTAGTGTTTGAATGCTTGATTTTTAAGGTTTTATGAAAAATAATCATCATCATCATTAGACTCTATTAAAAATTTTCACCTCCCTCTCATGTCATAACCTCCCAAACAAGCAAATGTTTTCCATGAGTAGGTAGACTTAGAGGTAACTATGTATATGCTTGTCTTATGACCTTCATTTTGGTATCTTCTCTTCTATTCACTCGGAAACCTGATATTATATCTATCTTATAAACATTCATACACTCTTGTATCAATATTTTTAAGAGTCTTTAGTCACCTAAAAGGACCTATAGGTGATTATGTGCATATTAGGATTGTGATCCTTGTTTGGTTATTTTTTCCTCAAACTCTTTGCTCCCCTATTTAGACTCTTTTATATCAATGGTTTAAGAACCTTTATCTCCTTTACATATTTAATACATTCACACAAACATTATTATCTAAATATTGTGAAGGACCCTGATGTACTGCATAAGCCTATAGGTTTGTGTATCTACCTATGTATATCTATTTGGAAAAGGTCTATAGTTTGGGTATTCTAGGATTCATTCTTGCCATACTAAACCTATCAACTCATGCTATGTTATTGGTGGACTTATAACTCCTTCCAAACCTTGAAACTCTATGTTTACACCAATCCACTATCTCAAAACTAAATGTAGCTAATTGTAGGTGTTGATATGGTAGTTTGACTATGTATTGGCTTGATTTTGTAGTATTTTAGGTCTTATGACCACTCCCAAACTTATTTATTAGATTTATATATTAAATTTTTGTTTTAAGACCTTATCACTACCTTGAAACCCTTATTTCATCAATCACCATTCACTGTTAAGGCAAAATCCTAAACAACTGGTTGTAGGTGATATTTTTAAATAGTTGAATGAATTTGAAGAGTTATTTGAAACCAAAATCAATTTTCAACATTCTCAATGGGTTTTCTCTAATATTAATAATTTATTAAGGTCTTCGTAATTACCTAAGGACTCCAATCTTATGAACACCTTTGTTTAAAGCCAAAACTTCAATTAGCTATAGGTATGCATTTGAACACACTTGACTATGTTTTTGGTCTTGAAATTAGATTTTCAAATTTACCATGCCATCCTAAAATGGACAAAAATTTTCATACATATTTTCTAATTTAATTTCAAGTTTATTGTCCTTTTCAAGGTATCTCAAACTCTTTGCTCATTATCAACACAATCATAATCATGTAGGTGACTCTTTTCTAGGCATCTCAGCTCAGTCTTTAACCTCTATGAATTTAGGTGCTTTGAGACCTCTTATTATTATACCAACCTATTAAATTTAAACTATTGTAATGATATTAGGCTTATGAAACATTCATTCCATAGTGACAACATGAAGTTACCTTGGAATTATAGACCTATAGGGGTAAGTGATGAGGATTGCAACACTATTTTGGAGCTTTGAAGGTGAAAAAAGAATTTTTATGAATTAAATAAAATATAAAACATTTTATCAACACATAAAACATGAAAAAATAACCTCAATCTCCTTGGAAAAAAGTATAACTCACTCAACTCAACTACATTACAAACACATAGAACACAGTCTAAGATAAGATGAAGATGTGACCATGCTTGTGAATTATACAAAATAATTGGTTGATTATAAGGCCATGAATGGATTTATAACATATTATATGTTAATTTATAAACATTAAAATTAATAAAACCACCTGGATATCATCATAAACATAGAAAAATTGATAGTCATCTAAAATTATGTAAAATAACCACTTTTCATGCCAAAATGACATCCACACATGACACCATGTTGAGTGAATTCATGTTAGTCATATAAAAACATCTTATAACCCATTATAACTAGTTTCATACATCCAAATAATATACACTTACTTTATTTATGTCAAATTTAGCTTGTGCAGTTTTAAACTCTCAAAATGTAGTCTAGCTTCATAGTGATTGTTCATAAATCTAAGAGCACCAATCTAATTAAAAATGCCAAAAATTATAGTACTATAGGGGCCCAATTTTTTTTCCAAAATATCATCCCCAAACTCTACCTGTACATCCTGTACCATCTAATTTAAATTTACCTTCACTAGCTTGTGAATGGAGTGATGAGAGAGAAAAGTGTTTTTATACAACTATGGAGCTTAAAGCTTCTTCAAAACATTTTTTATGACTTATATAAGACATAATGATGTTATAAATCTATTTTAACTTTCAATTGACTACCAAAATTTTATAAACCTCTTATAACTCCTCAATATGGTGTTGAAATCCAAGAATCTAACTTTTGTCTTACATGATTATAGGTGGGGCAGTTGTGTAACTACTCCAAGGACCTTGGAAGGTGTATGGTAGGAATTTTTCACTTAGGTAACTATTTACTAATTTTACCCCAAGTTAAATTAGGTCAACCCCTTGCACATCCAAATTTGTCATATGGTCTCCTAGGTTGAAAAGTTATCCCATGGTCTTTAATGAGGTCATATAATGTATTTTATCTCTTATCACAATTGTATATTTTATTTAATAATTTATTATACCTTATTTTTTCCATTTGAGAGAATTTTCATATTTACATAAGATTACAAGTGTTTCAAAATCATATCCAACAATATATGTGTCAGAAATAGTCACATAAACCATTTCAAAACTGACTAATTGTATGTTCAATGCCCATCCAAGAATATTAGGTGGTTCCAAGTAGTTTTAAGTAGTTTTATGGCCTATATAATAGTTATGGAACATGGGAAGACTTTATGGATGTCTCTTATGATCCCCATAGTTCATTTTCCTACTTAGAATGCTTTGATAGACCTAAAATTGAGCAAAATTGATTCTCCTTTCTCATCACTCTCAGGTATAAGTCAAATAGGTCAACTGGATTCCACTTGGTATAGATAGGAGGATTAGAGTTCAAGTAGGTGAACTTGGTGGGTGAAATTAGTCTCTATTTTATCCAACTTCATGTTCATAGTTCCAAGTTTGGTGATATGTGCTTCATGAACCATTGCTAAGGATGTTGGTGACTCTAAACTGCCTACACATCCCAAATAACTTCAAATTTATTCTCTATTTACATTGATCTGAGAAAAAAAAAATGTGTACATGTTCTTGAAGAGTATTAAATTCCTTCTCATAAGGTTTTTATATAGTTTGTATGTGTGGGTGTGAACTGATAGGCAAGACTATCTCATTTTATTATTAGTAGACCTAATTGAATTTTGCAGACATTGTTTTCACAATTGCAAATCTTGTCTTCCTATTTTGATATTTAGAACAAAGGTATTCATTGGTTTTTAATCTCTAATTTCATGATGATCAGCTTATCCTTTTAAATTTTAGTCTCAAGAAGGCCATGGTTAGAATAACATAGTCAGAATACACACATAGTTAGATTCCCTTTTGATTATCACCTACAGTCAAGTGGAAAGTAGCCTCAATCAATCATGTTGATGAATTAAAAAGGTTTAAAGGTTGTGAAGAGAATATCAAAGTTGAAAAAATAATACTAAGCCTTTAAAAAGGTTATAAATTGATTGTGATAACCAAATCAACACATAATCATTTATCATACAGTTAAACCTATAGGAAGTCTCCAGTAATCTGAAGTCAATCCAAATGAGATAGAGACGTGTTGAGATGAATGTGTTTCAACTCAATTGAGACCTCTAATCAGGATTAAAAGCATAGATAAGGCCATTTTGATAATGTTAAATCCATTATATTATAAAAATACCTAGGTCCTTGTTCCCAATTTTATAAAGTTATAATTGAGAAGTTTTACCTTAACTTTCGTGACTAAAATTTTGCTCATACACTAGGTCATCCCATGGTTAAGTATTTTGAGGTCTAGATGGGTCTAATAGTTCCTCTCTTACAACCCAATCTTATAGATAGTGTCTTTCCATAAAGAGAAATTTTTTTATCAAAAAATAATGATAGTTGAGTAGTTTCCAACCTCGGAAAATCTTCATTGAAAGTGTTAAGTAACTACCAAAATGAAAATATATCTCATAAGCAAGAGTCATAAGAGATGAAATTTTAAATTTATCATATCCCTAAGGTAGGAGGGAGTTAAAAAAATATGGAGGTGTCTTAGTGACTTCAATATGGAACCAAAGGATAGAATAATAGTACTCAGGCCCTCATGAACACCTAAAAGAATCCCATGGTTTCCCAAATGAAGCATTCATAGTCTTATTGTAGACCCTTAATGTATTGATGATGAGATAATGATGCATGGTTCTAAGGAATGATAATGCTTAGACATAAGTAAAGATGATCTAATGAGTAATTAAATGAGTTGAAAAATAATGATTTGACATAGGTTATCACCTACACAAGTCCTTATTTTTTTGGAAATATTGTCATTGATTTCAAAGGTCTAACATTATTGGTGATAAAGGCCCCATTGCATTTAATGGTGTTTTTAATATTCATATCTTAGCTAATGTGTTTTAATATTTATTTAATATTAACGAATATATTTTTGGTTACATATAAGTCAAAATAGGCCCATGGAGAAGTCAAAGAATCATGGGGTAAAAGATGAAAGAGGAATGGGATACATTTTCTCATGAAGAGTCATCTTGAGGAATTCCAAGAGTCACCATGTGAAGATAAAAGAGGTACAACACATTTTCATATGAAGGGACACTTTGAGGACTATGAAAAGTCACCAAGATAAATATAAAAGAGAAAAGGACATTTTTGCTTATGAAGGGTCACCATATGACTTTTCAAATGCAAGGATACGAAGGGTCATACAAGTTTGGTGCCATTTTACATGAGGATTGAAGGCTCAAAATAAGTGAATGCCAAAGGTTATTTGGAAAGATGTAAATAAAGGCTTGAGAAGCTATTTGGAATATGAAAGAGAGTGCATGGTTTGTATTTTTTTTGAAGAGAGAAAAGCAAGAGATATTGTAGAGTTATATCATTTGTTGAGTAAGAAACATTGAGAGATAGTTGTGTTTTATACACAAGAGGGGTTGGTTCTCCTATATGTTGGTACTCAAAAATATTTGCAAGGGGTTGGTGTTCACAAATATTTATTGTGTTGGTGCTTAGTAAAGGGGTTGGTGCTCCTGCAAGTTGGTACTTGTGAACTTTGTATTTTGATTTGGTTCTCATTTATATATTTGAGATTGTTCTCTATGGTTTTTTTACTTTGGGTTTCCATCTAAAAATATGCTCTCTCTCTCTCTCTCTCTCTCTCTCTCTCTCTCTCTCTCTCTCTCTCTCTCTCTCTCTCTCTCTCTCTCTCTCTCTCTCGTGTGGTACAAATTATTCTTTTAGTTTTATTACATATCTTGAATGTGTGATTAAGTGGTTAAATAAAAGAAGTTAGATTAAGTAAAAATATATATAATATATTTATTCACTCCCCCATCTTAGTATATTTCATGCTTAACAATTGGTATCATAGTAGGTTCATTTTGAAAAAGTTTTACAACTTGAAGGTAGATCAGGAAAACATGATGGCTGGATCACATGAAGGATTTTATACAAATAAGGCACCTTTGTTTGATGGGATGAATTATGTTTTTTGGACCATAAGGATGAATAATTATTTGATGGCCCTTGGATTTGACATATGGCAAATATTGGTGGAGGAATATGAAGAGCCACAGACACTTGTAACTACTCTAATAGAAAAGAAGGCAAGTGAAAATAATGTTAAAGATTTAAATGATATTTTATGTGGTTTATGTGAATCAAAATTTATTAAAGTTATGTAATGTAAATATTCTCATGAAATTTTGGTAAAACTTGAGAATATTTACAAAGGTGATGGAGAGGTTCAACAAGCTAAGCTTCAGACTTTTAGAAGATAGTTTGAGAGTTTAAAGATGGAAGAAGAAGAAAATATAGCAAGTTATCTTTTGTGGGTTGATCAAATAGTTAATCAGATTCAAGGTCTTGGATAAAATTTAGAAGAATCAACTGTGGTTCAAAACAATTTGAGATCTCTACCATTGATATATGATGCAAAATTTTTGGCAATTGAAGAGATGAAGAATTTAGCCAAGCTAAAGATGGATGAGCTTCATGGTATTCTTATGGCATATAAGATGTAGAATGAATAAGATAAACCCTCAAAGAGAGAAGCTACTTTCAAGACATCAAATAAAGAGAAGGCTAAGATTCAAGAATCAAGTGATAGTTCTAGCGATGATGAATATGACAACGGAACTCTATTCATTCGCAAGCTAAAAAAGGTCACAGGTAAATATCAGAGAAAATTACCTTTTAAATGTTTTAACTATGGAAAGATTGGAAATTTTATAGCTAAATGCCCAAATAAGGGTAATGATGACAATGAAGTAGGAAAGTCTAAATATAAGAAGAATTTCAAAGGTAAATTCAAGAAGGGATTTGAGAAAAAGATTTTATATTCTAAATATCCTAGCTCAGTCAAAGATAGTGGAGTCAGTGATTCAGAAGAATAAGAGATTATATTCATGGCTATACATGAAGATGCCTCCACAAGAAAAAGTATAGATGATCAAGAAGAAGAACAAGATGAAGCTAAAGTGAATCTGAAAGGATAACTCATTTGTGCCTTGGAAGAGTTAAAAGGTCTAGAAAAGAAGAATCAAAGATTAAAGCTCTAGATCGAGAAAAATGAAAAGGATTCAAAGGAAATAATTGAAGATCTACAAGTACACTTTGAAGAAGCCAATAAGAATGAAGAAGATCTAATGACACAGTTGAAAATAGTAAGTAAATAATGTGAAAGGTATGTTATTAAAATTGCTTCTTTAAAAGCAAATCTTGAGAAAACAAATAAAGCAATCAATGATAGAGTAGCCAACGATTTATAATTTGAGAATAACACTAATATGTTGAATAAGATATTATAAAATCAAATATCAATGTTAGATAAGATAGGTATTATATTTTAAAAAGAGAAATACGAGGTCGCTACTTTCACAGATAAGGAAAAAGGAAAGAGATATATTGAAGCTCTTACAAAAGAAGAAATAAAAAGGGAAGAAGTTAAGAATACAAAGGACATCTCAAATAAAGAAGGCTAGAAGGAATAGAGATACAAAAGGTAATCAGGTCAAAGATACACAAATAGGTCCTATTTTTATGTTTACTATTTTTATTATAATAGATATGGTCATAAGAAAATAGAATGTCAAAAAAGGGATAACAATTTCATAAATAAGGAGAAGGAAATTCATACAGAGTCAAGCAAAAGCCACAACTCTTTTGTTCCTCTATCAGGATTTAATGAAGAGGTCATAATATGTTACAAGTGAAAAAAATTTAGACACATATCTTATCACTATAGAAGCATGTTTGAGTTAGTTAAGAATGACCAGAGTTTCAAGGCTCCATTCATCAAAAAGAAAGTTTAGATAGGTTCATGGTAAAAAAAAAACCCTAAAAAATCTATGTTGGTGTAGACAGCTTTGCATCCAAGAAATGAAGAAAATCCATGTTTCATTAATAGTGGATATTTGAGGTACGTGATAGGAGACAATAGAAAGTTCATAACCTTAAAGAAAATCAATGGTGGCATAGTGAAATTTGGAGACAATACTACTGTCATAATTATTGGAAAAGGTACACTAAGTTTGGATAATGGTAGAAATAAAAATGAAAATATTTTGTATATAGAAGTTATTAAGCATAATATTTTGACTTTAAGATAAATTTGTGATTAGGGGCACACACTAAAGTTTTAAGTAGAAGGTTGTTAAATTAAAAGAAAAGATTCAGATGTGTTAGTTGCAGATGCTCAAAAAATAGGCAATAATTTGTATATGTTATCAGACATCAAAAGTCAAAGATGTTGTTTGAGTCAGATTAAAGAAAGTTTATGGCACAAGAGAATGGAGAACATAAATTTTGATAATATTATCAACATTATAAATAAGTAAGTAGTTAGAAATCTTCCAAATATTAAAAATCCATCTGACATGCTTAGTGAATCTTGTCAGCATAGGAAGCAGGCTAGAAGGTGGTTCAAAACAAAAGAGTACTTGACCAATCAGATGCTAGAGCTTGTTCACACTGATCTATATAGACCTATGAGAAATAAAAGTACTTAAGGTGAGAAATATTTTATGTTTCTTATTGATGATGTTTCATGTATGACTTGGGTAATGTTTTTAAAGAAAAAATCAGAAGCTTTCAGACATTTCAAAGCATTAGTTGCGAATGAAACTAGTTTGAAGATTAAGTATCTAAGATCATATCAAAGAGGAGAATTCATGTCAGAACAATTTATTGAGTTTTATGAAGACCATGGAATAAAGAGACATTATTCAGTAGCCAAAACTCCATAGCAAAATGAAGTAGTTGAATGAAAAAATAGAATAATTCAGGAGATGGCAAGGACAATGCTAAATGAATCTAAGATAGTAGATAAATATTGGAGAGAGACAGTTGTTAAAATAGTGCATATTCAGAATATAACATTATTGAGAGTCAATAGTGTCAAGACTCCTTATGAGCATTGGAAAGACAAACCAATAATAGTTGATTATTTCAGAGTTTTTGGTAGCAGATGCTTCATAAAGAAAACTGATGAAAAAATTGATAAGTTTGAATCTAGAGTAGATGAAGGTATATTTCTTGGTTATTCTTAAAAAATTAAAGATTATAAATGTTATAACAAAAGAACCAAGAAAATTGTTGAAAGTGCAAGTGTCAGGATATAAGAAGATGAAACACAAAGAATCGGTGATCCAGTAAACATTCTTGAAATCTTTAAAGAGGAAGATTTTGAAGAATCAGATGAAGATGAGAAGAAAGAGAAAAAGGACATCAAAAATCCATCCAAATATGTTCATATAAATCATAATGAAAGTGACATCATCGGGGACATAAATGAAGGAATTCACACTAGAAGAATGATTGTAAGTGAATATAAGCAAGTTAATATCTCTTTGTTATCCAAAATTTAGCCTAGAACTTTTTCAAAAGCTAGACATGATAAGCAATTGGTTAAGGCTATGGATGAAGAATTAAATTAGATAGAAAAGAATGATAATTTAGAATTAGTGCCTAGACCAAAACATCACAATGTGATAGGAACAAAATGGGTTTATAGAAATAAGTTGAATGAAAATGAAGAAGTGACCAGAAATAAAGCAAGATTAGTATTTAAAGGACTCAAATTGAGGGAATAGGGGAATTATGAAGAAACTTTTACACCAGTGGCAAGGTTAGAGGCTATTATAATGTTTCTTGCATATATAATGTTAAAAAATTTCAAAGTGTTTCAGATGGATGTCAAATCTACCTTTCTAAAAATGAATCTAGAAGAAGAGGTCTACATTCAGTAGCTTGAGGGATTTATTCTATCAAATATTAGTAGCCATGTATGTAGATTGAAGAAAGCATTGTATGGATTGAAACCAGCTCCCAAAGCTTGGTATGCAAGACTTGATAAGTACCTACAAGATCAAGGTTTTAAGAGAAGATTTGTTGATATTAATCTCTACATCAAAACAAAAAGTGAGCATCAATTGATTGTTATGGTATATGTTGATGACATCATTTTTAGAGGAAATATTGAAAAGATGACAAAAGAATTTTTTTATAATATGCAAAAAGAATTTGAGATGTCTATGCTTGGAGAATTGTCATTTTTCTTAGGATTGCAAATATTTTAGTCAAATAAAGGAATTTTAATATCTCAAAGTAAATATGCCAAGGAAATGTTGAAGAAATTTGGTTTTGAGGATTATTCACCAATTGACACACTAATGTGTATAGGAAATAAGGTGAGCAAGGATGAAGATTCACCTATTACAAATCAATCTTTGTATAGATCTATGATTGGTAGTCTTTTATATTTGATAGCATTAAGGCTAGACATCATGCATGTAGTAGATATGGTTATATGATATCAATCATCTCCAAAAGATAGTCATGTTCATTTGGTGAAGAGAATATTTAGATATATCAAGGGGAGATTGGATTATGTATTATGGTATCCCATAGGTAGATAATTCACTTTGATTGATTATACAGTTCCAGATTGGGCAGGGTGCTTGGATGAAGAAAGAGTAAAAGTGGAGGAGATTTCTTCCTTAGTGATAACTTACTATCATGGCTAACCAAGAATAAAAATTTAGTATCACTTTTTTACAGCTGAAGCAGAATATATTGCAGCGGTATTGTGTTTTCCTCAAGTGATTTGGATGAAGCAAAATTTAGAAGATATCAAGGAAAAATATGATGAACCTATTTATATTTTTTATGATAACATAAGTGCTATTAATATTTTGAATAATCTAGTGATGCATTCAAGAATAAAACATATTCCCATTAGATATAATTTCTTCAAAGAGTAGGTTGTAGATCAATAGGTTAAGATGGAGTATATCAATACTACATAGTAGATTGCAGATATTTTCACAAAAGCACTACCAAAAGACACATTTGAGTATCTGTGAGAGAAGTTGGGAGTAATTTCTTTTACTTCCTACCATTGAGGTTCAACATCAGTTGAGGGGGAGCTAAGTGTTAGCTTCACATAGGCCCTTTTCCATTGATGTCAAAAGGGGGGAATAATAGGTACAAGTGTAGAAATAGGTACAGGGAATAGGTATAGGTTGCTAGAGTAAGGGGGAGTTATTTTATAGTTTTTAGATGGTAGTATGTGAAAGTTTTAAGATGTGGTAGTTTCAGTTTGAGATTGCCATCAATGACAAAGGGGGAGATTATTTGAAATATTGTCATTGATGTCAAAGTTCTAGAATTATTGGTGATAAAGGCTCCATTGCATTTAATGGTGTTTTTAATATTCATATCTTGTCTAATTTGTGTTAATATTTATTTAATATTAATGAATATATTTTTTGGTTGCATATAAGTCAAAAGAGGGACCATGAAGAAGTCAGAAGAGTCATGGGGTAAAAGATGAAAGAGGAATGGGATGCATTTTCTCATAAAGAGTCATCTTGAGGAATTATAAGAGTCACCATGTGAAGACAAAAGAGGTATGGCACATTTTTCTATGAAGGGACACTTTAAGGAATATGAAAAGTCACCAAGATAAAGATAAAAGAGGAAAGGATGTTTTTGCTTATGAAGGGTCACCATATGACTTTTCAAATGCAAGGATACGAAGGGTCATGCAATTTTGGCACCATTTTCCATGAGGATTAAAGGGTCACAAAGGGTGAATGCCAAATGTCATTTGGAAATATATAAATAAAGGCTTGAGAAGCCATTTGGAATATGCAAGAGAGTGCATGATTTATATTTGTTTTCAAAGAGAGAAAAGCAAGAGATATTATAGAGTTATATCATTTGTTGAGTAAGCAACATTGAGAGACAATTGTGTTTTATACACAAGAGGGGTTGGTTCTCCTATGGGTTAGTGCTCACAAATAGTTACTATGTTGGTTGATTAGTAAAGAGGTTGGTACTCCTACAAGTTGGTGCTTAAAAAAATTATATTTTGAGTTAGTGCTCATTTATATACTTGAGATTGTTCTCTATGGCTTTTCCCACTTTGGGTTTCCACATTAAAATATGCTCTCTCTCTCTCTCTCTCTCTCTCTCTCTCTCTCTCTCTCTCTCTCTCTCTCTCTCTCTCTCTCTCTCTCTCTCTCTCTCTCTCTCTCTCTCTCTCTCTCTCTCTCTCTCGTGTGGTACAAATTATTATTTCAATTTTATTTCATATCTTGAATGTGTGATTAAGTGGTTAAAGAAAAGAAATAAAATTAATTAAAAAAATATATAATATACTTATTTATCCTCCCTCTCATTATATTTCATTATTAACATATTTCTCCTAAATTTCCATCTATATTTTGACATAGTCTATGGACTAGCCTAGGCTAGTGGAGAGAGACGGTTTGAAAGGGTGGCAAAGGTATAAGGTGGGTTAATAAATTGGAACCATTCCCAAACTATTAAAACACATATTTATGTGATTATAATATCAAAGGAGGTAGAACAAAGACTGGGTTTCAAACCTTAGCCTATAGTCAATCCAAAACCCTACACAATCACTAGGCTTGAGAAGCCAATCTTGAGATATTTGAAATATTGAGGACTCTAAGAGGGTGATCTAACCATGAAATTTTTTGAATATGGTCTTCATGACATAATTAATCTCTCCATATCCTTATTTTGTCCAATCAAATAGGGGATATGCCCTCTATTTTTTTAGATAAAGGGTACTCTAAGAGTAAGGTAATCCAATAGGATTTATACATGAAGAATGAAAGGGTGAAGGATAGAGCCTTGGATGGTTTTTAGGCATTATCTAGGTTTTATTTAGACATGAAAAAAGGTGAATAATACCATACAATATACATGAACATTCAAAGGTGGTAATAGGCATAGATACATAGTCTAAGCCTATTAGGCCTAAAACTTTAGTGTGCCTAGTTCCACTTTCATGACCACATAACTCATTTTATGACCTTTAGGTGGGAGTTTAAGATGATTTTGAACCATTTTTTTGTATGGAATTACATAGAGTGGTCATATTTGGCCTAAACTCGCTTCAAGGGTGTCCAAAATGCAATCAAAAGCTCGAAAGGCTATTTTAAATTGCTCATATTTGTAAAGACACTATGCACGAGACCTCAAGAAGTTAGGGGTAGTTCAGGAGGGTCATGAAGTCAAGATTTGTGTAAGTGGTTTATGAGTTGTATGTTTGGTTTTTATTAATTATCACTAATAAGGAAAACCTCCTAAAACCCTATTAAGATCTTGCTGGATAAAATATCATTGGAGATGAATTAAGGAGGGTTCAAATGGCCATGATAATGACTTGAACCTGTCTAGCACTCACCCAAGATCCATGACATACATTTTATCCATACTATAACTTATATGGATAGACCATAATTTGATTTTCTTATAGATTTTTTGTGTTTTTTAGGTATAAACGAGAGTTGGTAGATGAAATCCATTTAAGGAAGTCTATAAGGGCTTATTATAACTCCCTATACTCACCTCTAACCTAAGTGAAAGCGTAAAATCCTAGTTGGAAGATGAGAGTCATTATATTAGATATTTTTGAGGTCTAACTCATGGAGTAGAAGACAAAGGGACACTAAATAGATGTCCAAACACCTCTTCCATAGATTTCCTTGAGTAACTATTAGTAACCTTGATGATAAATGTGAATATTAAAGATAAGATGGATAGTAAGTGACTACAGATAATGAACCCAAGTGTCAAGAGGAAGTTTATCATCTAGAGGGGTATCTAATGAATATCACATCTTGTTTTTACCTTCCTAAGCCAATGCATATGTGTCAAGGATTCCTAAGGTGATTTAGAGTAGTCAAGTGAAGTCATCACTACGAGGAAGTTTTAAAGAAGAATATTATGGGTCTCTATGCCAAATTGAGGGAAAATGATCCATTTATGATGGAAAGTTGTCCATGATATATTTTAGACCTCTTTCCTACTTCATTCTCTTATAAATTAACTAGTTATCATAGTTTTACACTTGCACTTATGACCCTTCCACTTCTCTTCTTATGTCTCCTCTCCTATGATCTATAAATGCAATCCTTTTTGGCTTTGTAATTAGATCCACACCCAATATGGTGAATCCTTACTTGTTTAAATACTATATTTTCCTTCAAAATAAATATTTCCAATCTATTTTTGAGTTCATATATTCTTCCCTAAGTCTATGAAGTAGTTCATAATGGAATTTCAAGTGATAAGTATCTATCATTATGTTCTCTTAACTCTTTCATGTTTGGTGCAAGCAGTTCTCCTTTTAGTAGGTCACATGAAGTGTAGTTAGTGTTTTTTATATTTCAAAGTGTAAAGAGTATAATTAGTGTCTAAAATCTAACTTCGTGTTCACTCAATTTGAGAATTACAATGCATATCACCTCCATGTTTGAAATACTTATGTTAGAGTAATCCAAGATGTTGAGACTAGTGTTGTGATTCATGTTTCTTAGTACAAGTGTATGGTAGTCTAGTGGAGATCTATATAATGTATCACTTCATTATCATATGTTACTTTTTATGTTCCTTATATCCTTTTTCATTTAAACAAGAAATTAGTGTAGGTGATAAGCTATCAAAGTCTAATCTAGGGACCTAGCCATTAAACCTAGATGTTTACCTCTTCTATAGGTAACCCATAACCCTATAGGTAATATAATGTTTCACTCAATATAGAGAATTATTGAACAACCATCTTTAGGGTGCAATATTGAGTAAAAAAAGTTTTGGCACACCCAACGGAACCAAGTTCCAAAAGAGTGGAAGGATTGTCGGTGTGTTCTTCCACTTATTAAATTTTGGAATCATTCAAGAAAATACCAATGGTGACTCTAAATGTAATCATCTAGTTGTAATTTGTCCAGGTACTTGTAAAATATTTTGATCAATTACTATTTTGCATTTGACTAATGAATTTGATATGGCTGGTATGTTGAGAATCCATACTATATACCTCCCTATCAACCTTGTTATGATCCATGGTAGCCCTATGATCATCATATTCCTTCTCCATATGAACATGATATTCTTAAACAACCCTATGAGGAAGCATATGAAGAAGCTTGTCAATAATATTACAAAGAAGTGTCTCCATATCCATCTCATCCTAATTTCCATCAACCTTGTCATGAGGAATTAGATGATACCATTGATTGAAAAATAAAGTATTTGAAGGCAATATGTGAATTATTTCAAGCTCAATCTAGGTAACTAATTCAACATATTGAATCTCACCAAAACCCATATTATCCCCCTCTTCCTCGTACTTCAATTTCACCTCAAGCTAAATCCTTAGTAGCACTCATGCCAAACATGTTAAAATCAAAAAGAGTGACGAAGAAATGGGATAAGGAATTTTATGTGATCCCTATTCATCTCATAGAGAGGTTGAGCAGTTGTTGATGCCTAAATATGTATCACAAGTGCCCAGAGTATTTAAAAACACTTCTCATTTTAGAATTCAAAGAATTCAATCCATGATTTGTAGGTTATGATAATCTTGTTATCTATTGGTGGAATAGAGACTGAACAAGTGACTATTTTACAATATTTATATTAGTTGGTGGTTGACAGCCACCATGGCCAAACAACATATCTATGCAAAGTATGCGGTAATTATATAAAGAATAGTGAATTATGATCAAGAACTAAATTAAGAATTAATTTAGAATGTATATTTATAATGAAAATCTAAACTGAGGTGATCTAGGTCAAAAAGGAAAAAAAAGAAAGGTAAGGAAGAAATAAATATTATTGATCTTCATTTCAAACATCATGAAAAAGTTTAGATTTTATCCAAACATGCACTTAAAACCAACATGTGAAGTGAGACATCTTAGCCCAAATCACATTACACATCAAACAAACTTTTAAGGAAGGTGGATATAATGCGAATAAGAGTTAGTTTCACTTTAAGGAGTCCACCCCTACAAACAAATAACATTAGCCCAAATGTAAGAAGAGTAAAAGAAATGAAATGAAAAAAAAAATCAATCAACCTAGCATTAACACAAGTTAATAGCTTTGAAACTAAATGTGTACACCAAGAATCCATAAGAACCATTCAAATCTAGAAATAAGAACAAACTAATGAGAGAGAAGCCATAATAGAAAACACAGATAAAAATCAGACAATATTTGCATAATTCCTTTCTTTCATTGCTTACTCTAAGTTTACAAAATAATTTTGGCTCTAAAACTCTCCCTCCTCTACAAAATAAAAATACTATCCTTTTAGAAAATAACAAGGTAGTATACTTGTCAGTTATAAGATACAAAAATGCATAAGTGATAAGGACAACTATCCTTTTTACAAATTTCTAGAGTACATTTGATTTTCTAAAGTAGACTAACCTACAAGCCAATGTGATAACAAACTAGCACATACTTTTACAAAATAATATTCTATTTTTGAATATTACAAAATTTTCTACAAAATAAAATATTTCTAACTGGCGGGTGGGTCCTATGCTGATGAATCCCATTATTTTTGTTGAAGAATACTCATGGTTATATTTGCATTGAGCGATTACTTTTATTTTTTACTTTAGCTCAAATATATATTAAAAACCAATTAAAAATTGGTTTTTATTTATAAATTTGCATTAATGAATATCTTATAGGATACATAGCCTTGCCATCTAACTACTAGGACTCTCCATTTAAAAGCCATTGACTCTATTTGCACTCCTTGAAAAGTGGTTGAGTATGGAAAAATAATAAAAAATGCTTTGGAGAGTAACTTTCCACTCTTGTATATTTTGGTTCACCTCATCACATGAGTTGAATGTTGGTTTAAATAGTCATGGCACAAAGGTGAATAAACCCATTTGACCATTTTTCTTGAAACTATAGTTCTTACAAGATAGAACCTTCTAAAGATGCTCACTAGGTTTTGTTTGAGCTCTCTAAAAATGGCTATGGGAAAAATAGTAAAATATGGCTGAGAGGCCAACTTTGTATGCCCATAAAATTTGACATGTTATGTTTCATGAGCTCAAACTTAGCAAAAATATTCTTTGTATGAGGGTTAAAAAACACATTCGACCATTTATCTTGAATTTTTAGCACATGTGAGAGATGGCCTCATGAAAATATCTACTAGACTCTATTTAGACCCATAAAACTAGCCAAAATAATTTGAAGGCCAACTTTATATGCCGATAAATTTTGACGCACTATGTCACATGAGCTCAAACTTTTAAAAAAAAAATCCTTATAAAAATGTGAATAAACTTGTTTGACCATTTCAACTAAAGTTTTAGTTCATGAGAGATATGACCTCATGAAAATGCCTACTAGGCTTGGCTAGGTATAGAAAAAATAGTGAAATGTGGTAGAGAGGCCAACTTTACATGCCTATAACTTTTGACACACTATGTCACATGAGCTCAAACTTATAGAAAATATTCCTTGTAGGAGGGTTAACATACCTACTTAACCATTTATCCTGAATTTGTAGTGCATGAGAGATATGACCTGTTAAATATGCCTACTTGACTCTATTTACAATCCCATTTGATGTCTGTGCAATTGTATTTGACATCCTGAAGATCGTCAAATTTAAGCTCATGTGATTTTTTTGATGGGCTTAAATTTGACATCCGAGTGAACATCTTTTATTTTTTTGGCCAACTTTGTCAATTTTATATCTTGAAGTGTATAACTCACCAAGGCACCAAATTTGCAAGGAATAGACTTAATATCAAAAGGAACAAACCCATTAAATCCACTAGTCCTGAGATCTTTCTAAATACACCTATAAATTTTTAAATGAGCCCTCTTTCATTATTTTGCATGACGTCCATATACCTATCAAGAAAATAGTCTAAAACTTCTTGGGAGCCAACTTTTCAATCTCATAAATTTTTATGTGCTATGTTATATAAGCTTAGATTTTTAAAAAAAAATGTTTCTTGTACAAATGTGAACAAACCCATTTGACCATTTCATCTAAAGTTGCAACATATAAGAGATATGGCCTTATGAAAATGCTTACTAGGTTTTGTTTGAGCTCTCTAAAAATGACCAAGTATGGGAAAAACAATGAAATGTAGCCAAGAGACTAAATTTTAATGGATATAAATTTTTATTCACTACTTCGCATGAGCTCAAACTTAGTAAAAATAATCTATGTTAAAATGTGAACAAACCCATTTGACCATTTTCTCTTAAGTTGTAGTGTGTGAGAGATATAACCTAATGAAAATGTCTACTAGGCGTTGTTTGAGCTCTCTGAAAATAGCTAAGTATGGGAAAAACAATGAAATGTCACTGAGATGTCAATTTAAATGCCCATAACATTTGATGCACTATATCGCATGAGCTCAGACTTAACTAAAATATTCATTATATGAGGGTTAACAAACCAATTTGACCATTTATCTTGAAGTTAAAATGAATGAGAGATATGGCCTCTTGAAAATGTCTACTTGACTTTTTTTGAGCTCTCTAAAAATGGTTAAGTATAAGAAAAATAGTGAAATGTGGCTAAGAGACCAATTTTTTATGCCCATAAATTTTTACGTGCTATGTCACATAAGCTAAAACTTAGTGAAAATATTTTGTGTAAATATGAAAAAATTCATTTGACTATTTCCTCTAAAATTGTAGTGCGTGAGAGATATGGCCTCATGAAAATGCCTACTAGGCTTTGTTTGCACCCAAAAAGTATAGTCAAAATGTTTTGAAGGGTAAATTTGGATCTCCATAACTTTTGACATGTTTCATTGCAGGAGCTAAAAATTGGCATGTATGATTTAAGCATGAATATTAACAAACATATTTGATCATTTCTCTTGAAAAATCCACACATGTGAAATATGAATCCAACAAACTACTCATTTAAATTTTTTTCCATGAGACTAGAATATCCAAATAGACACAATGAGGAACCAGCTAAATACCATGTACTTCCGTACTTATTTAAAGAACTCTTGGCACCCCATAGGGTCTTTGTAACCTATTTATGACCTTTATAAATTGATGATTGACACTTTAAATGAACTTACTTAACTTGATTTCCTACAGACCAAAAACTAGTAAAAGGCCAAATTAGGATTAAATCATGAAATTTAGACATAGCTCATTCAAAGAAGGCCTCATCAAAATTGTACCTAAACATAAATAATAAATTCTAAAAAACTTGGACAAAGTTAAATTGAAACCATGAACCAATAAGTTAGCTAGACCATGGTGTGGATGAGCTTCAAATTAAAAAATAATGTTTGAACATGCTAGTGATACTCTAACCAAGTGAATTTTTAATTTTTAAGATATAAATTTACACAATTTGACACAAAGATCCCTATTTTTCAAAAATGGGGGTATGTTGACCTCAATAAATGGTGACTTCCATAGAAAACATAGAAATATCCTAGAATTCATAGACTTTGATTTAGACTAATAATTAAGCTATTTATTCCATTTGATTAGGCACCATCATTAAGATCAATTCATGGTTAAAAAAATATTACATGTGTAAAATTAGTATGAAAAATCAAAACTCATTCATGTTGTGTGTGTGTTTTGATTCCACTTACTGATTGTCAAAATATTTAGAGAACAACTTCCAAGTTCATGGCTTTAATCATTAACATTGACTTTCAACATGTTTGAATATTCATTAAGAACCATGATTTATCTCAAGGAAAGCTTGGACATTGTTTTGTTTCCAGCCATTAATTCATAACCCTGATAGAGATGCCTTTATCTCTACTCACAACCTTACTCCACTACTAGCCAGACATCCATAGCTCCAAAGGAGATTACCAAAATCACCTTTGCTTGGAAAGCCTTTGATTTTGAAATAAGATCTTACTTTTTAATTTTTTTAGATCATTTTTTGGCCTTCCAAAAAAGTTTTACAACCAAGTTAACAAGGTTTAGGGATTTGGTCAAGTGTTTGATTTTTACACAATCATATTTGGCTATAAACTTTATCCCATATAATTAATAATGTTTTAGTGCAAACAAGACTATGTTCTAATAGTTTAATATTTCATCCTACATGTGTAATTCTTCTTAAAATCAATATTATATTAGAACAAGTTTTGAAATCTTGAAAAATAGTTAATTTATCCACCAGTCTTTACTAGTTTATTTAAACTACAACATCAATCTCACATTCTAACAACCCATGATCAATCAATGTTGAGAAGTCATACCTTAATTTTTGAACTATGAAACTCTTAAGTAGCCTAAATGAAATTCAATCTAAATTCCATCCAAAGGAATTTTTTTAGAAGTAAGGAACAAAGCATAAAAGGAAAACAAATATGTATAGATGTTATATACAAACAAGGGATAGAAAAGAAAAAATAAGAAAAAAAAGATAATGAAAGAAATTAATCTAATCCCTATACTAACTTCATAAAATACTTACCTCCAGGATGAAATAGAAAGTTACTTAGTTTACTATATAAATTTGAAACTTGAGTGTTTTTTTATGGCATTTTCCAATCGATAGGGGAATTTAGACACCTATATCTTCTAAATGGCGTGACTTAGGCTCCCATATGCATCCTCAAGTACATGGATTGAAGATATAATTATAAAATCCAATCCTCCTACCAGATCCTTCTAATTTATAGTAGGAATGCTAGCCCTAATTCATCCATATATAGGTATTAGCTTATATCATCTTTACTTAATAATGGCAGCTTAGCTTGCATCTTTAGACTGATGTCTTCATTAGATTATTTCTGAGGTGGAAGTGAACTACCAATATTTTCACAAAAATCTTCCAATTCATCCTAAAAGGATTCTTCATCCTAATCAAATAAATGATGTTCATCTAGAATCTCATCATGAGAAACATGTTGGTCTCATACTACTAACCTCTTAATGAAGTCACATGATAATTCCTGATCTGATTCACATGCTTCATCTTTTGTGAAGAGGGGCATCTCTTCCATCCAATCAAGCTTTAGTTTATCTTGGTTTAGTTCTTCCAAAATAATATCACCTTTTGAGAACTCTAGATCATTGGTGAAATCCTTAGATAAATTATCTATATGTTGTTTGATCACCTCTTTTTCCATCTCCATCTCCTTGATTTTATTTAAAAAATCATGGTATGACTGCTACCAATGATCATCTTCTTCAGGAGTATTATCCATTTTAGAAATAAACCTATGTGGGTTGTCTTTCTAACTACCTTCTAAAAAAATATCATCTTGTTTTTTATCCATATCCATTTCCATAAACTCTTATTCTTCATCTACATATGTACTAATGATGACATCTTGTTAATCTTCAATTGCAATCTCTTTTACATCTTCAGGAATGCAAGTCATTTTAGATGCAACTTTTTCAATTGGCTAATATTTATTTTCATCTCCATCTTCAAATAAAAAATCAAAGGCCTGCATGAAACCTTGAGATGCTCCTATAAATTAGGTGTTCTTGTAGTAAATTCTTGATTAGACATAGTTTTAGAGGTTTTAGAAATATTACAATGATCAACCAAAACAATATCATGAAAACTTATTGTATATTTTTAGATGATCCATTATTACTACCATCCTGATTCCTACTTGGAGGCCTATCAAACCTTTGAGAAGCATAGCCTTTATCATATTCTTCCCTTATATTTCCTACTTATTCTTGCAACTGATGAAAGTTAGTGCTCAATTTTTGGATCATTTTTAATATTAAGTCATTTGAATTTTTTGGTGTCTCAGGCTCATGAATTAGAGCATTATTACTTGATATGGACATTAGAGTTCTATGATTTTGTAGATGAAATCCATTTTTAGTGTTATTCAGGAACTCTAGGTGTTGGTTAGGACATGCATGACTTAAGGAAAAATGGTTTTGAATAGGTGTTAAAGTAAGTATACTAGGAATGTCATTCTAGATGGGCCAATTCAAATTGAAATTACATATGGAATACACCATCTAACCCTAAAGCTACATTTGATCATTAATGATCATGGCTTCATAGTAGGCCTAGGTCAACATGTTTATGACTGGGAGAGACCTTTTTAATAACATAGAGGTTATAGTATCCATAGAATTCTTATAAATTTATAAGGCTAAAGTCTCATCAGGTTTATAAAGAGCTACATTTTGTTGAATTTTTTTTGGAATTGAGTGTTAAAGGCTCTGATAGTTTCATTAACGTCACTTTTAATTATGGTAAACTTGTTGATATAAGACACAGGGACTGATAATTTTATCAAATTGATAAATGAAGATATTTTTGAAGTCATTCTAGCTAGTGATATAATCCTTTAGAAGGTTAAGAAACCACTTATAGGTAGCATCTTTAAAAGTAAATGGAAATAACCTACATGCTATGTCTTCATGAGTCACATTCAACAACCTCATAGCAACTTTGAAACTTTTAACATTCTCTTCAGCTATGATAACATTATTAGGACCATACAAAGATAAATATCTTTCAAGATTTTTGAGGAAGATTATGTATTATACCTGGCATGTTGATTGAATAAATACCTAACCAAGCCATACCTTGAACACATGAGTATCATGAATTGGTGAAGTAGATTGGGATCTTGAGGATTTTTGCTCACCTTAATATCGCTTTGGTAATTCTAGCTTAAGGACTTTAAATCTTATTTTAAATACAATGTGTCAAATAAAATTTTATAAATAATAATTATTATATTTTTGCATTAAATAAATTTTGTAATGATTCATATAAATAACAATAAAGATCGATAATCTTTAACTAAGTTAGCTCAAAGAATTGTCCAAATACGCTAGTATTAATGATCTTTACACTTTCAAGTCCAAATAAATTCAAATTTGCAAAGTATTTTTGAAACTTTGATCAAAATAGCTATTACTAACCTCAAATTGGTTAGATTTATAGTTCTAAATCCATCTTTACCATAACTAAGCATATGTATTAAAATAATTTCAATCTTTGTCTAAATAAGCCCAAAGATCGATCTAAAATCATGAAGATCACGAAATTTTACACAATTTTATTAAAAAAACACAAACATGTAAAGAATAGAGTAATATTGGATCAAAATACACCAAAAATAACAAAGATCTTATAGATTCACAAAGATTTATTGAAGGCGCTCTTTTTAGCACCAATGAAGCTCCTCCTATTGATGCCTAAATATGTACCATAAAGTGTCTAGAATGTTTATAAACACTTCTCATTTAGTGAATGAGTTGTAGGTTGTGATAATATTGTTGTATATTATTTGAATAGAGGTAGAATAAGTGACTATTTTATAATATTTATATTAGTTAGTGGTTAGGAGCCACTATGGTCAAACAACAAATCTATGCAAAGTATGTAGTAATTATACAAAGAATAGTGATTTATGATCAAGAACTAAATTAATAATTAATTTAGAATGGATATTTATAATAAAAAGATAAAATAAGGTGATCCAGATAAAATAAATAAGGGTAGGGAAAAAATAAATATTATTCATCTTCATTTCAAATGTCATGATAAAGTTTAGATTTTATCCAAACATGCACTTAAAACCAACATGTGAAGTGAGACAACTTAGCCCAAATCACATCAAACATCAGGAAAACTTCTAAGGAAGGTGAAAATAATGTAAATAAGAATCAATTTCACTTTAAAGAGTCTACTCCTGCAAGCAAATAACATTGCCCCAAATGTAAGAAGAGTAAAAGAAATGAAATGAAATAAAAGACTTTTAGTCAACCTAGTATTGACACAAGTTAATATCTCTAAAATTAAATGTGCACACCAAGAATCCATAAGAACCATTTAAATCTAGAAATGAGAACAAGCAAATGAGAGAGAAGCCATAATAGCAAACACATAGATAAAAACCAAATAATCTTTGCATAATTCCTTTCTTGTATTGCTTACTCTAAGTTTAAGGAGTAATTTTATCTCTAAAACTCTCCCTCTACAAAATAAAAATATTTCCCTTTTATAGAATAACAAGGTAGTATACTAGTCAGTCATAAGATGCAAAAATGCATAAGTAATAAGGATAGTTGTCATTTTTACAAAGTTCTAGAATACATTTGTTTTTCTAAAGTGGACTGACCTACAGGTCAATGTGCTAACAAACTAGCACATGCCTTTACATAATAATATTCTATTTTTGAATATCAGAAAATATGCTAAAAAATAGAATATTTTAAGCTAGCTGGTGGCTCTTGTGTTGATGAAGCCCCTTATTACTACTGAAGAATACTTATGGCTATATTTGCATTGAATGGATATTTTTATTTTTATTTACTTCATCTCAGACATATATTAAAAATTAATTAAAAAATTGGTTTTCATTTAGCAATTTTCATTAATAAAAATATTATAGGTTGTATATCCTTGCCATTGAAATACTGGGATGCTCCATTTAAAATCTAAGGCTCTATTTGCACTCCTTGAAAAGTGGTTGAGTATGGAAAAACAACAAAAAATGCTTTAGAGGGCAACTTTTTATGATTGTATCTTTTGGCATGCCACATCACATGAGCTAAATCTTGGTGTAAATAGTCATAGCATAAAGGTAAAAAAACCCATTTGACTATTTTTCTTAAAACTATAGTGCTTACAAGATATGGCCTCCTCAAGATGCTCACTAGGTTCTGTTTGATCTCTCTAAGAAATGGTTATAGGAAAAATAGTGAAATATGGTCAAGAGGCAAACTTTGTATGCCCATAAATTTTGACATGATATGTCATATGAGATAAAACTTAATGAAAATGTTATTTGTGTACATATGAACAAACCCATTTAACCATTTCATCTATAGTTTTAGCATGTGAGAGATATAGCCTCATGAATATACTCGTTAGGCTCTATTTGGACCCAAAAAACCAACTAAAATGCTTTGAAATCCAACTTTTCATGCTCATAATGTTTAATGAGATATGTTACATGAGCTCAAACTTATCAAAAATGTTCCTTGTATGAGTGTTAACAAACCTATTTGAACATTTATCTTGAAGTTGTAGTGCGTGTGAGATATGGCCTCATGAAAATGCCCACTAAGTTCTATTTGGACCCATAAAACTAGTCAAAATTCTTTGAAGGAAAAATTTTCATGCCCATAAATTTTGATGTGCTATGTCACATGAGCTCAAACTTAACAAAAAATGATTTTTGTACAAATGTAAACAAACTCATTTGACCATTTCATCTGAAGTTGCATCACATGAGAGATATGGTCTCATGAAAATACCTACTAGGTTCTATTTGAGCTCTCTGAAAATAGCTAAGTATGAGAAAAACAAAATGTGGTCGAGAGGCCAACTTTGTATGCCCATAACTTTTGATGTGCTATGTCACATGAGCTCAAACTTAGCAAAAATTTTCTTTGTATGAGGGTTAATAAATCCATTTGACTATGTGTCCTAAATTTGTAGTACATGAGAGATACAACCTCTTCAAAATACCTACTCAACTCTGTTTACTCTCCCAACTGACATCTACATGACCATATTTGACGTCCTAAAGATTGTCAAATTTAAGCTCATATGATTTTTTTCATGGGCTTAAATTTGCCATCCACACAACTGTCATATGACGTATGTGTGACCATATTTGACATCCTAAAGATCGTCAAATTTAAGCTCATGTGATTTTTTCATAGGCTTAAATTTAACATCCACGTGAATGTCTTTTATTTTTTGACAAAATTTTCAATGTTATATCTTGAAGTGAAGAACTCACCAAGGCACAAAATTTTTAGGGATTGGACTTAATATCGAAAGGAACAAACCCATTAAATCTATTAGTCCTGATAGATTTATAAATGCACTTATAAAATGTTGAAATGATCTCTTTTGCATAATTTTTCATGAAGTCCATGTACCTATCAATAAAACAATCTAAAACTACTTGGGAGCCAACTTTGCATGCTCATAAATTTTGACACATTATGTTGCATGAGCTCAAACTTAGTAAAAATATTTATTGTATAAATGTGAACAAACTCATCTAACTATTTTATCTGAAGTTGTAATACATGAGAGATATGGCCTCATGAAAATTTCTACTAAGCTCTATTTGAGCTCTCTAAAAATAGCCAAGTATGGGAAAATAGTGAAATATCGTTGAGTGACCAACTTTACATGCCCATAAATTTTGATACACTATGTTGTATGAGCTCAAACTTAGTGAAAATATTCCTTTTGCAATTGTAAACAAACCATTTGATTATTTCATTTGAAGTTATAGTGTGTGAGAGATATCACCTCATGAAAATACCTACTAGGCTCTGTTTGAGCTCTCTAAAAATAGCTATAGGAAAAATAATGAAATATGCTCGAGAGGTTAACTTTGTATGTCCATAAATTTTGATGCACTATGTCACATGAGCTCAAAATTAGCAAAAATGTTCCTTGTATGAGGGTTAACAAACCCATTTGACCATTTATCTTGAAGTTGTAGCACTTGAGAGATATGGCCTATTGAAAATGTCTACTCGGCTCTATTTGAGCTCTTTGAAAATGGCTATGGGAAAAATAGCGAAATGTGGCAGAGAGACCAATGTTTCATGATCATAAATTTTTATGTACTATGTCATATGAGATAAAAATTATCAAAAATATTCCTTTTGCAAATGTGAATAAACCCATTTAACCATTTCTTTTTAAGTTGTAGTTCTTGATAGATATGGCCTCATAAAAATGCTTACTAGGCTTTATTTGCACTTAGAAAACATAGTCAAAATGCTTTGGAGGGCAACTTTGGATCTTCATAAAGTTTGACACATTTCATTGTGTAAGATAAAAATTGATAGGTATGATCTAGGCATGAAGATGAATAAACCCATTTGATTATTTCTCTTGAAACATTTACATGTGTAAAATATGACTCCAACAAGCTATCCATTCAAAAAATTTGCCATCAAACCAGAATGTTCATATGGATATAATGAGGTATCAATTGAATGCCATGCACTTCCATACTTACTCCAAGTACTCTTGGCACCCCATAAGGTCTCTACAACTTGTCCATGGCCTTTGAAAATTAACAAATGATACTTAAAATAAACTTATTTAACTTGGCTTCAAATAGGCCAAAGGCTAGTAAAAGGCCAAATTAGGATTAAACCATGAAATTCAGACACAACTCATTCAAGGAATGCCTCATCAAACCTATAAATTAAACATGGTCTTGAGCTTCAAATTAAAAAATAATATCCAAACATGCTAGTGACACTCTAATCAAGTAAATTTTTAATTTTAATGTACAAATTTTCACAATTTAACACAAGGGTCCCTTATTTTTAGAAATAGGGGTATGTTGACCTTAATAGGAGTCAGTTCATTTCCTTACGAATGAGTGGAGGTTGGTTGAGGAGAAATATAACTACATCATTAATGAAGATTTACATGAAATGAGATGTTTTATCCAATGGTGGGTAGATAGGTTAGAAAGTTGGGAAAACCAAGAGCTTGAAGATGAGCTTGTAACTATTTAAGAGCCTTAATAAGGATATGAACAAATTGAAACTCTTGTTAAATAATGTGTCTCTCCCATTGCTCAATCCAAATTTTCATCCCCCCATGAACCCATTCATGATCCTTACATCACACCTCATACTCCCTCTCAAACCCATGAGCCTATCCATAACATTACCACCTCATCCCTCCTTGAAGGATAAACCATCTTATGGGAGATTAGTAAAGATGAGAAAACTCAAGTTGTAGCTAATCAAGAAGATGACATGAGCATCTATGATGAAGATCACCATAGGGACTTTGCTTGGTGAAGACAAGTGCAATTCAATCTTTTTGAGTGAAGAAAAGGATGCTAAAGGTCAGGTTCCATCTCTCCACAAAGAATTTAGTCAAGAAATGAAAGAGGAGGTGCTTGATAAGGACTACACATTTGCTGAGTTAGTTGATGTTCACGTGTATGAGCAAGAATTTAAACTTAAAAATGTAAATGAAGAAGTTACTGATACTGATATGGAATTATATGACTTTTGGCAAAGGTTAAATAAGGTATGTAGTGAATTTTAGGCCTTTTAAAGACCTATATCTCACATTGGTCAATTAAAAGACACTCTTGAATCTACCTTGCCTCTTAATGGTGTGCTCCCAAAAGAAGATATTATGCCATCCAAACTGGTTGAAGTTGCATCCAACTTTGAAGTTGATCAAGTGATCAAGGACCAAGAATATGATGAAGACTTGTTTGTAATTTTAAAAATAGGTTACACTCTTCTTAAAGGAACCTATAATCTAGTCAAGATTAAATAAGGTAGCTTTAGTAATCAAGTGAACATCCAAGGAAGAAGCAATCCCTCAAGTATGTCAATCCAAGAAACATATATACTCAATGATGATATGTTTGAGGTCATCAAAATAGTATATCATCTCTTCAATCAATTAGAATATTATTGCTCACTCTTAAAGGATAATGAAGATTTCTATTGGCCTCAATTTCCCAAGAAGAAAGAGGTTATTCCTATTGAAGCCATTCTTACAAATGAACCACAATATTCATCTCAATTTATGTCATTGTATATGTCAGCGTATAAGTAGCTTGAACAAGGTATGTTCTTGGAGGATAATGATGAAAATATCCTTGTAATGGTTATTAAATTTTTAGTTGAAGAGTATAATAAGGATATGTTTGAGTCATAAAATAAATTCACCTTCATAGGTGATGTGTTTGCATCTGTTGTCATTGCATTTGAAGTCATGCTAAAGAGATTGGAAAACATGAAAAAATTGAAGACATCAAATCCAATGATCAAATGACAACATGATTCATGTATTCCTTCACTACATGGAGCAAATGATGATTCAATCTTCCCCTTTGATACATGTGGAAGAGTTATATTTAGTTTAGTTTGTGCATAAGTTAGTTTGTTTGAGTTGTGTGGGTTTTCCCTAAGTGTTCATAGGAGCACAAGTGTATTTAATCTAGTGTCTTGTGTTTGGTGTATATTTATCGATTGTGTGGTGTGGTTTTGTGGTCTTTTCATAGGAATTTTAGTGTCATTGGCAGTGCATAAGTGAATTCATAGCCCAATGGATAGGAAAATGCAACTGGTCTTTAGAATAGCTAAATTGCTACCCTTAGGAAATTGCCAAAATGTTGACTAATTTGAACCCAATTCATATTAGTTTAAACCCTTGCATATATAAATTTGTCATAGGGTCTCCTTGGTTGAAAAGTTTTCCCATGGTATTTAATGAGGTCATATAATGTGCTTATCTCTTGTCACATTTGTATAGTTTGTCTCATGTTGTATTATGCCACCTTTTGGACATTTGAGAGATTTTTATAGTTTTCATTAGAAGACAAGTGTTTAAAAAGCATATCTAATGTCTTGTTGGATAATATTTGGTGCACATAAGAATCTCTTTAATGGTTTGATGAAGCAGTAGACCAAAGGTTTAGAGAAGGGGTCCAAAATTGCTAAGTAAAAGAGACCATGCAGGTTCTCATGTGTTTTTCAACATTTGGAACATGGTCCAGAGTTTCATATCCCCTATAAGGTGTTAAGAGTTATTGGAAAGACTTAGGAAGATCCTACTATTCATCTAGTTATTCATTGTGTTCACCTAGGCATCTTGGGTCTAGTGGTAGAAAGTACAAGTGGGTAATTTTTTGAGTCCAAATCTCACACATGTGGATGAGTCAAGTAGAATTGGTCACATGCGTTTGTTAAATTTTGTGCCAAGATCATATGCTCTAAATATCAAGTCCTCTACCCAATCACATCAAAAGTTATAGAGATCCAAAGTTGGCATCTCAACTACATTCCATTGTTTTTCCATACTTATCCAATTTTCTAGAGAGCTCAAATAAAGTCAAGTGAACACTTTCATAGAGTTATATCTTGCATGTGTGGTAGTTGTAGAGTAAGGTGACCAAATGGGTTATTCACCTTGGTCCCAAAATTCCATGCACCAAGATATAGGTCCTCCATTAAATCACAAATGGAGTTATACATGTGCAAAGTTGGGCTCCCAAACATTTCTGCTAGGTTTCTCATACCTAGTCATTCGAGCTCGATCATCACCAGGATGTCATGCAAAAGTAATTATGGACCAACCATCTTGAACTTTTATAATATTTACTTCAAAAACTCTTGATACCAACATATCAAATGGGTTTTTCCCTTTTGACCTTAATAACATCTTATGAAAGTTTGATGCCTCCATGATTCTCGCATTTCAAGATCCAAACCTTCAAAGTTGATCAAAATTAACTTATAACATGGGATGCTTATATAAATTTCAAGTTAAAGCTTGGGAAAAAAATTACCTATGATTAAATTTGACATTATATAGGATGTCAGTCATGTTCTATGGAATGATGAATGATGGTCACGTAAACATCAAATTTAAAGATAGAGCAAGACAATCCTTTTGAGCTTAAATTTGACAATCACATGAACATTATTGATGGTCATGTGAACATAAAATGATGTCCCATAGACCATTAATTTTAATATCATGAATTAGCCATTAGGTTTCAAACTATGGGTCTTATCAAGATCAATGGTCCTCACTTGATCATACATCTCAATCCAATAGTGTGAGATGAGTCAAATAGTTAGATAGCTCAAGAGATCAACACCTAGCATAAGCACACAAGATATTAGACTTAAAATAGGATCCTAAAGATTAATGCATGTTTAACACATGTCATAATCAAAGACAAGGTTGATAATTCAAAGGTAAATCTGAGGTCTCACATTCATTCAGACTTGGAAAATCTAGTGAAATGAGCTGAGTCAAAGTGTCAATGAGCCTAGTTAGTTTTTTGACAACTAATTGGAGCAAAGGTGAACCTAGGGTTTTCTACAAGACTCAAACTAAATCCATTTTTGATAGAAGCAAATAGGTCTTACAGGGTCATCTTATCACCATGAAAACTTGATCTAATGCCATTAAAAGGACATAGACATGAAGTAAGATATAAGGAACATATATGGACCACCATTGAGGCTAAATAAGGACTTTTGGTTTAATATTTTGTATCATGCAGGGTCCATTCTGAGACTGTCTTCACCCTTTTTAAAAGGGAGGACCCATTCATATATGAATTCTCAGTCTGTAAAAATATATACTGGGTTTTTTTGAACCTATTATAATATAGAAAAAAGTGTTATATGATCTATGGGTCTATTTTAATATAAGGACTATAGGAAAACCAATGTCCTTAGATTGGTTTTCCATCTATATGTGGGACCTATGATCCAAATATGGAAAAATAATGAATATTTGATAAATGCAAGGGTTCCCATCATCAACAATTAGGTACTTTACCACCTAAGGCATGGCATGATTTTCAATATCAAGATTCGAGGATTTGATCCTCATGAATAGGTCAAGTGGACTTAGGGTCTTGAGATGGTGAGCTAGTCCTTGGAGAGGTAGTTAAAGGAATGTGTTTCTACCCAAA
Source organism: Torreya grandis (assembly GCA_037957365.1). Lineage (NCBI taxonomy): Eukaryota > Viridiplantae > Streptophyta > Pinopsida > Cupressales > Taxaceae > Torreya > Torreya grandis. Next base: position 3,363,259 of record JARHVA010000752.1, on the reverse strand, counting down.
TGGATTTGGTCATCATGTAACAAACCCTTGTAACTAGTGGGGTATTCTTAGCCAATGAGAGGAACTCAAGGATTAATGGAACAATAGGAGATCCAATTGAATTGATCAAGGCATGCAAGTAGAATGCAATTATGTGTTGCCACCTCATTTCTTGACCTCAAGGACTTTATCCATTATCCAATGCATTTTCCCCATATTTATTTCTCTCTTTATGTTATATATAAAGGCTTTTGAGCCTTAAAATCTATCCTCTATCATTTATCTCTCTTTTTGGTATGACCAAACTCTACCAAAATTTGATCTACAACACCTTTTGATGCAAGAAAGATTGAATTCCATCATTTTCTAAGCCAGATTAAAGTGTTTTCTATGAATTCATTCACTAATATTGAGTGACTATATGTTCCTAATTTATGTCTATGTTTTTATCACCTTCAATAAGGGCTTAATAGTCTCACAGGTCATTATAATTACAATCTACAATTTATTGTCTAGTTTGCAAGTGAATATTTTCCCTCTCTTGTTAATATAGTAACTGATTAATGCCTTGTTCTAAAATATTTGTGATATTGATGATTTTTGGTCTGAAAAGTGTCCTATAGTGTGTTTTGTGTGAGTTAAAGTGATCAAATCATTGGTGCATCACCACTTTTTTACATTCTTTTATAAGTTTTATGAATTATCTCTCCCTTTTCTAAGTAGGTACTATTTTAGATTTAGTGTAGGTGATATATCCATAATTAATCTAGCCTTCTCTAGAGGTTTGATCCATTTTTAGGATACCCATAGCCTAAGATCAATCCTATGTTGGACTAGATTTGAGTAGGAAGATCTGAACAATCCCCTCCTCAGCTACGATGGAAATCTAGAATCCTAACAGTTTTGGCATACCTAGTGGGACTAGGTCCAAGAGAGTGGAAATTTCTTGGTGTGTATTTACTATAATTATTTTTTGGGTGCAAGCACATTATCACCAATAGAAACTCCAAATCAAAGCTTTAGTTTATGAACAGATTAGGTATGTCTCATTATAGATTTTAGTCAGCTTCTACATCTCATTTGGCATATGAGGTTAATATGAATAGCTATGGTGAATATCCCTATTATCCACCTCCTTATCAACAACCCCAATTTGATCCTCATTATCCATATGAGCCTAATCAAATTTATCAAGAATCCTATCAAAGATATGAAGAGCCTTGTCAAGTTTCTCATGATCTTTATTATCAAGGGAGTGGATCCTACCTTCTTAATGATCCTCACTAGTAATATGAGGACCTATATCAATTATACATTCAAGAGTATTTCCTTAATCCTTCCTATGGATATAAATCTCAATATAATATTTCTCCTTACCAACCCCATCATGAGCCATCCATACCAACACTTAGGAAAACTTTAGTGAGCTTTTACAAGCATGCATTATAATTGTGCTCATAAAAGTATTATAGCTAGGAATTCCCTATTCACCAGATCCATTACATGATAGAGTCATTAAAACAAGTGAAATTCGAATGATCACCTATTGAAAGATAAAATTGGAACAATATCATAGGTGAGATGATGACTGTAGGTGGTTACATTCAAATCATTGAGGATAAGCTAAAAGGTCTTGAAAAATAATAGGTCCAACCTTGCCAATCTTATGTGCCTTTGTGTACACCACCTCGGCATTCTCATGTGCCACCCATTCCTCCCAAAAAAAATCTATTCCAAGAGAGTATAATGAGGCAAATAAAAGAGTTGGAGTTAAAGACAAAGAAAGAAAAGGAGAATCAAAATCAAAAGGGTAAAGAAGAAGCTCTATCTTTCCCATCTTGGAGCCAAATCATGTAATCAAGCAAACCTAAATCTACTCAACCTTCCCCCTTTCCTCCTCAAAATCCTAGATCCTTTCCTTTATGGAAAGGAATTTAAGAATAATTGCATCAAGTGGAATCTACTATATTGAAATTTCCTAGTTTCATAGCTTCCTCCCCTAAAGAGCAGTCTATAAAGGTACCAAGTTTCACACCAATTCCTCCTACACCTCAAGACCCACTCCACCTACCACCCCAAGAAATAATAGTCCCTATACCAACTCCACATACCATTCCCCATGAAACCTATCCATCTCAAACTTAGAGACATTCATGGGCTATATACTCAAATTATGTGATGCCTAACCTTTGGCTTGAAGATCCTATTTTGCCTAGTCCATCTAATCAAGCAAAGGGTGTGAAAGAAGTCAAGTAGTCCAAGGTTACAAGATTCATGAGTTTACTCTGTGGAGAGGCTGCCCAAATAATTCAATTTATATCAAAAGAGGAGCCATCATGCATTTCTACCATTCACACTCAAGAAGAGGAACATGTCATGTGGGAATTAAAGCAAGAAATTGTAGATTTGAAAAAGCTTCAAAGAAAATGTGTTGAGAAGGATGCAAGAATTTATGAGGTGGAATTTATTATCAGTACCCATCTTGGATGTGAAAGAGGCAATTCTACCTCAATAATGAGGATGATGAGCTACCATGTTATGTAAAGGATGAGGAAATAAATGAAATAATTGATCAAACTAATGAACTTATGGAGTAGTCATAGGATACCAATCAGCCAAAGGGCTCATTTGAGGATTTATTCAAGATCTTGAGATCAGGCTATGTTCCTCTACAAGGGGACTATGGTTTGGTTGTAGCCAAGGAGAGCAACCTTGCCAAGCAGATCAAAGGGGATGGAGTGAATAGTCTTTCAACTCTACCACCTCAAGAGTTCATTATAGACATGGACTTGTTTCAAATCTTTAGAATGGACTATCAGCTCCTTAATGATCTTGAAGAACTTAAAACAAAGAAGAATCCTAGTCTTATTGAAGACACCATGGAAACCAAGAAGGTATGCCTTATTGAACCACAATTAGATATCATAATTAAGGAGCCATATAAGGAAATTAAGATTATTTAGATGAACATAGATGACCTATTTGGAGCTTCTTGGTTCTCATTGAGCATCATGCTAAAGAGGCTAATAGTTATAGAAAGAAAATTTTCAAACTTTCCTTTTGATCTAGGAAGAAAGGTTCACATAGTTTTAACTTTTATATATTAGGGTAGTTCTTAAAGTTCCTCTAAGTATAGTTTTTGGAACATTTTTTATTGTCCCTATTTTATTATAGGTTAGTTTCCCTTCAATAAGTGCATTGGGAACTCTTTTTTTTATCCTCTTATCTTTGTGTTGTATCAAAAGGAGGTTAGAGAAAGATTGGTAGCCATTATTAGATCCAAGTCAATATGTAGGATCCAAGTAAAGACTCCATGCCCAAAGGACTAGACTTTGCACATAGTCTGGGTTCTTTTGCATAGATAGGGATGCAACCCCTATAAATTTTCAAATATGTTGGCCCACTTAAGAAGCTCTTGTGTGGTTTGATGAAAAAGTAGACAAAAGGTTTAGAGAAGGGGTCTAAGATTGCCAAGTAAAAGAGACCAAGCAAGTTCTTATGTGTTTTTCAACATTTGGAACATGATCTAGAGTTATAGATCCCCTATAAGGTGTTAAGAGAGCTTGGAATGACTAAATAATCTCTTGGCATTCATCTAGTTCTTCATTATGTTCACCTATGCATCTTGGGTCTAGTGGTAGAAATTACAAGTGGGTGGTCTGATGAGGCTATATCTCACACATGTGGATGAGGCAAGTATAATTGGTCACATGGGTTTGTTCAATTTTATGCCAAGAAAATATGCTCTAAATCTTAGCTCCTTCACCCAAGTGTATCAAAAGTTATAGAGATCCAAAGTTAGCATCTCAGTGACATTCCATTATTTTTCCATACTTAGCCAATTTTCAAGAAAGCTCAAATAAATTTTAGTGAACACTTTCACATAGCTATATCTTGTATGTGAAGTAGTTGTATAGGAAGGTGACCACATGTGTTTATTCACTTTGGTCCCAAATTTTCATGAACCAAGTTTGAGATCCTCCACTAAAGTGAAAATGGAGTTATACATATACAAATTTGGGATCTTAGGCATCTCTACTATGTTTCCCATACTTATTAATTCAGTCTTGGCCATCACCAGGATGTTACACAAAACTAGTTATGGACCAACCATCTTGAACTTTCAATATCTTTACTTTTCAAGCTCCCAAGACTAGTGGATCAAATGGGTTTGTCCCTTTTGACCTTAAGAACATCTTTTGAAAGTTTGATGCCTCCATGATTCTCACACTTCAAGATCCAAGCCTTCAAAGTTGATCAAAATGAATCTAAAACATGGGATCGTGAATGTCAAGTTAAATCTCAAGAAAAAATCTACTTATGATTAAATTTTATGTTCTGTAGGACATCATTAACATTCTATAAAATGATAAATGACAACCATGCAAATTTCAAATTTAAAGATAGATCAATACAATCCTTTTATTATTAAATTTGATGGTCATGTGAATGTCATTGATAGTCATGCAAACATAAAATGATGTTCTATAGACTATTAATTTTAAGATCATCAAGTAGTTGTTGGGGGTCAAATTATGGGTCCCAAAAAGATAAACAATCCTTGCTTGATTGTACATCTCAATCCAATGGTGCAATATGAGTCAAATAGTTAGATAGCTCAAGACATCGAAACATGGTGTAAGTGTGTAAGCTAGCAGACTTACAGCAAGATCCTAAGGATTAATCTATGTTTTATGCATGGTGTAAGTAAGGACAAGCTTGAAAATTCAAAGGTAAATTTGAGGGCTCACATTTATTTAGACTTGGAAAATTTAATGAAATAAGCTAAGTCAAAGTGTGAATGAGCCTAGTTAGTTTTTTAAAACCAATCAGAGCAAAGGCAAACTGAGGGTTTTTGATGAGATTTGAACTGAAGCCATTTTTGATAGAAGCAAATGGGTCTTTCAAGGTCATCATGTCACCTTGAAATTTTGATCCAATGCCATTAAAGGGACATAACCATGTAGTAAGATGTAAAGAACATATATGGACCGCCATTGAGTCTAAATATGGACTTCTGGTTTGATATTTTGTATCATACAAGGTGATTATTTTTAAAAGGGAGGACCCATGCATATATGAATTCTCGGTCCCTATAGAGATATAATGGGTTTATTTGAACCTATTATAGTATATAAAAAGTGTTATATGATCTATGAGTCTATTTTAATATAAGGACTATAGGAAAACCAATGTCCTTAGATTAATTTTCCATCTATAGGTGGGACCTATGATCTAAATATTGAAAATTAATGAATATGTGATAAATTCAAGGTTACCCATCATTAATAATCAGGGACTCTACCACCCAAGGCATGACAATTTTTAGTATCAAGATTTGAGGGTTTGATCCTCATGAATAGGTCAAGTGCACTTAGGGTCTTGAGATGGTAAGATGGTACTTGGAGAGGTAGTTAAGGGATTTTTTTCTACCCAAATGGACTTGGTCATCATGTAACAAGACCTTGTCTCTAGTGGGGAACTCTCAAATAATGAGAGGAACTCAAGGATTAGTAGAAGAACATGAGATTAATTTGTTGATCAAGGCACACAAGAAAAATGTAATCAAGTACTACCACCTCATTTCTTGACCTTGAGTACTTTATCCATTCTCTAATGCATTTTCCCCATATCTCTTTCTCTCTCTCTCTCTCTCTCTCTCTCTATATATATATATATATATATATATATATATATATATAGGCTTGTGAGTCTTATAATCTATTCTCTATCATCTATATCTCTTTTTGGTATGACTAGACTCTACCAAAATTTGCACTGTAGCACCTTTTGATGTAATAAGGATTGAATTCCATCATTTTCTAAGATAGATTAAAGTGTGTTCTATAAATTCATGCACTATTGTTGAGTGAATATATATTCCTCACTTATTTATGAGTTTTTCTCACCTTCAAGGACTTAATAGTCTCATAGGCCATTTTAAGTGCAATCTATAGTTTATTGTCTAGTTTGAAAGTGGATATTTGCCCTCTCTTTCTAATATGATAACTGATTAATGCCTTGTTCTAAAATATTTATGTGAGATTGATTTTATTTTATTTTAAAAGTGTTTCATAGTATGTTTTATTTGAGTTGGAGTGATCAAATCATTAGTGCATCACCATTTTTTTACATGCTTTTATAATTTTTGTCAATTATCTCTCCTTTTTCCAAGAAAGTGCTAATTTAGGTTTAGTGTAGGTGATAGATCCATAAGTAATCTAGACTTCTCTAGAGTTCTGATCCACTTTTGGGATACCCATAGCCTAGGATCAGTCCCATGTTGGACAAGATTTGAGTAGGAAGATCTAAACAATCCCCTCTTTAGCTAGGGTGAAAATCTAGAACCCCAACACATCCCATGTATCATAAAAATTCATAAAAAACATTTTGATAATGTCTAATTATAGGTTCAATGCCCTTCCAAGAATATCAAGTGGTTTCAAGTAGTTTTAAGTATTTGTACAACTTATACAATAATTATGACATGTGGAAAGACTTCAAGGAGGTCTCTTTAGATCCCCATAGTTTAATTTCATGCTTTGGAAGCTTTGTTAGACCTAAAATTTAGAAAACCCGATTATCCTTTTTCATCACTATATTGGACAAGTCAAAGAGGTCAACCAATTTCCACTTGGTATGGATAGGAAGAGCAGAATTCAAGCAAGTGCACTTGGTGGGTGAAAGTAAACTTTGTGTACTCCAAATTCATATTCATAGTTTCAAGTTTTATGGTATATGATTTATGAACCATTGCTAAGGATGTTGGTGATTCTAAACTTATTACACATCCCTAATGGCTTTAGGTTTCTTATATGTTTTCATTGATCTAAGTAAATGAGGTGGTGTTTATGTTCTTAAAGATTATTACCTTCCTTATCACAAGTTTTTTAGTCTAGTTTGCATGTGTGGGTGTGAAATGATAGGTAGGACTATCTCATTTTACTAGTAAAAGACTCAATTGAAGTCTTCAAACATTATTTTCACAATTGAAAAGCTTTTCTTCCTATTTTGGTCTTTAGAATAAAGATAATGCATTGGTGTTCAATTTCTTATTGTATGGTGATCAATTTATCCTTTGAAAGTTTAATCTCAAAAAGTTCATGGTTATAAGAATATAGTTAGAATACACATACAGTTAGATTCCCTTGTGACTATCACCTATAATCAAGTTAAACGAAGCCTTGATAAATCATGTTGATGAAATAACATGATTTTAAGCTTGTGAAGAGACTCTCAAGGTATAAACAATAATATTGAGCCTTGAAAATGGTTAGGAATTAGTTGTGAGAAATAATTCAACACACACAATCCTATTTCATATAATAACACCTACAAGCAGTCTCTAGTAGTCTAAAGTCAATCCAAATGAGATAGAGGAGTGTTGATATGAAGGTGTTTAAACTCAATTAAAACCTTCAATCAGGATTGAGAGCATAAAGAAGGCCTTTGTGATAATGATTAATCCATTATATTGTAGACAGACCTAGGTCCTTATTCCCAGTTTGAAAAAGTTTTAATTTATAATTTTTACCTTAACTTCTTTGAATCAAGTTTTGCTCATACACTAAGTCATCCCATGGTGAAGTGTTTTAAGGTATAGCTGAGCCTAATAGTTCCTTTATTATATCCTAAGCCTATAGATAGTGTCTTGACATAAAGATAAGGTTTTTTTATCAAGAAAGAATGATAGTTAAGTAGTTTGCAACCTAGGTAAATCTTCATTGAAAGTGTTCATTAGCTACAGTGCCCTTAAGATTAAAATGAACATGTATCTCATAAGAAAGACTCATAAGAGAGGTAATTAGAATGTTAGTACAACCCTAAGGTAGGAATGAGTTTAAAAAACTATGGAAGGGTCTTAGTTACTTCAATATGGAACCAAAGGAGAGATTAATAGTGCTCAGGCCCTAATGAATACCTATAGGAATCCCATATTTTCCCAAATGAAGCATTAACAATTTGACTGTAGACCAACAATGTATTGACGATGAGAAAATGATGTATGGGTATAATGAATGATAATTATTAGATATGGTTAAATATGATATAATGACCTCAAGATCAATTAAATGAGTTGAATAAAAATGATTTGACATGGGTTATCACCTATAAGAGTCCTTGTTTCTCCTAAACTGCCATCTACAGTTTGACATTGTTTATGGGCTAGCCTAAGCTAATGGAGAGAGATAGTTTAAAGGAGTGATAAAGGTATAAGGTGGGTAAATACATTATAACCATTATCACACTTGTCTAACACATCTTCATTTTATTCCAATATGCAAGGAGGTAGAGAAAATATTGGGTTTCAAACCTTAGCCTCTAGTCAACCCAAAACCCTACATAGTCACTAGGCTTAAGAAGCTTGTCTTGAGATATTTAAAGTATTGAGGACTCTAGGAGGGTTATCTAACCATGAAATTTGTGTATATGTTCTTCATGACCTAATCAATCTCTCCAAATCTCCATTTTAAGCAAGAAAATAGGGGATATTCCCTCTATTTTGTTCAGGTAGAGGGCACTCTAGGAGTAAGGTGAGCCTACAAGATTGGTATATGAAGATTGAAGGGGTGATTGACATGGCCTTGATTGGTTTTTGGACATTGTATGGGGTTCTTTTTAGAAATAAAAAATGTGGAGAAGACCCTAAAAATAGAATGAACATTCAAAGGTGGTCATAAGCATAGATACACAGTCTAGGCTTATTAGGCCTAAAACCTCAGGGTGTTTAGTTTCACTTCCACAACCACATAAACTTCTTAATCAATTTGATGACTTTCATGAGGGATTTTAGGATGAGTTTGAACCATTTTTTTGTAGGGAATTACATGGAGCCGTCATTTTTGGCCTAAACACACTTCAAGGGTGTCCATAATGTAGTCAAAAGATTGAGAGGCCATTTTAAATTACTCATATATGTACGAACAATATGTATGAGACCTAAAGAATATAATGGTAGTTGAGGAGGGTCATGAACTCAAGATTTGTGGAATTGGTTCAGGGGTTAGTTATCCAGGTTTTATTAATCATCACTAAGAAGCAAAACCTCCTAAAACCTTATCAAGAACTTGATGGATAAAATATCATTGGAGATGCATTCAAGAGGGGTAAAATGGCCATGATAATGACTTGAACATATCTATCACTAACCTAGGATCCATAACATCCATTTTATCTATATTATCACTTATATGGTTATACTAAAATTTGAGTTTATTTTAGGTTTTATTATGTTTTGTGTGTATAAAATAGAGTTAGTGTATGAAAGATATTGAAGGAGGTCTACAAGGACTTATTATAACTCCCTATACACACTTCTCACCCAATTGAAAGCATAGAAACTCTTATACTACACTATTCACTACATGTAGTCTTAGACAGATAGTGAAGATGAGAAGTGACTACCTAATTGGAAGTTGAGAGGCCTGATATTAGATCTTTTTTAGTTATAAATGATGGAGTAGAACATAAAAGGATTCTGAACAAATTTCCTAACACATCTTCGATGGATTTTCTTGAGAAACTACTAGTCACCTTGATGACAAATGTGAAGATTAAAGCCAAGAGGGCTAGTAAGTGACTATAAATAGTGAACACAAGTGTCAAGAAGAAGGATATTAGTTACAGGGGTACCTAATGATTATCACATCTTTTTTATAACCTTCCTAAGCCAATACATATGTGTCAAGTTTTCTTAAGGTAGTTTAGAGTAGTCAAGTTAACTTATCACTAAAAAGCAGCTTTAAAGAAGAATACAAAGGGTCTCTATGCCAATTTTAGGGAGAATGATGAATTTATGATAACACTTGTCCATGATATATTTCATACTTCTTTCATAATTCATTCTCTTGAAAAGTAACTAGTTTTCATAGTTTAACACTTGTCTTTTTGACCCCTCTACTTCTTTTCTTCTCTATCTTCTCTAATTCTATATAAATGCAAGCCATTTTGGATTTGTAATTATATCCACACCTGGTATGGTGAAGAATTGATAGTTTGAATACTATATTTTCCTTTGAAAGAAATATTTCCAATTTGTTTTTAATTTCATAGATTCTTGTCTAAGTGTGTGAAGTAGTGCATAGTGGAATTGTTTTTGTCAATTTTCACCCTTGGAAAGGGTTCTTTATGCTCTCTCTAATTTAGATACACTATGGGAATAACCCCACATTATGGGTCACCTATGGTGGGTTTAGACATCTAGAGAAGGCTAGATTCCTCTTGATGGATCACCTATACTGATGTTTGCACTAAGAAAAGGGTTAGAAAATAGGGAAAGGGATCCTAAGAAAGATAACAAGGTGATGATGAAAATAAAAAAGGTGAAAATCCTATAAGATTAAACCCACACTAGATCAATAAAACATAATTCTAGCTCACACAATCTCACAAAACTAGTTAGTTGTATAAGGGTTTCATAAACTAGGTTCAGGAATCAATGAATGAAGGTAAAGAGGAGTTATAAGACTCACTGAGAGCTTGCATCAATGATATAAAGAATAATAAATTATAAATACAACTAAATTAGACCTAAAACTAACTTTAAGACACCTTAAAATGATCAAGAAAGAAGGAAAATGGGCATGAAATATTCTCCTTCACAATGCCATCATGCACAAGCTTTACTACATGCAATTCAGAGGGGAGAGATAGGTAAATAGAGTACTTTATTACATCAAGAGGTAGTTATTACAAATTCTTGAGAGGGTTTTGCCTAATTAAGAGGAGAATATATTTCAATATCTCAAAGATTCCCTTGATACTTCCAAAAAGGAACATCTTTTTACAAATGAGAAAGAATGGGTAATATAAAAAAAGTGAGAAGAGGGAAGAGGGAGCACATTAACCAAGAATAATAAATGAGTTTCCACCACCTTTAAATGAATGATCCACTATCTTTTTATCAAATTAGGACTAGTTCTCTATTTATAAGCAATCTTTCTTTTATCCCAATAGTTACCAACTCATTTCATTGATTGAGAAACATACTAGAGGACAAGAAAGTGTCTATGGAAATGAGTCATAATCTTAATGTGAAGAGAAACCATTAGAGACCCTAAAAATCTATTAAATTCTCTAGTTACTTTATCCAACCACCATATCTCCACCTTGGGACTCTACTCCATCTTCCACTTGACTTGTTCATAAGGACAAAATCTGCATCTTGAATTGATAGAGACATGTTATGTTTGCTTTTAATGGTTGGAAGTACCTAATTATTAAGGATCTAGCTATGTTGAATATGAGACACTTATTTATAACCATTCATATCTTCCCCTACTTCAATATCTAAGTATATGTCTTACTATGGATTGAAAACCAATCTCATTTATTGGTTTTCCTATAGTCAATATATCGATGAAGCTCTATAGGTTTTTTATCTCACTTCAATAATAGTTAACACCCTTTTATCTGTATCAGGTCTAAAATACCTATTCTAACTCCAAACCTTGTGGGAATCAAGAAACTACTACACACAAGGATATCCCTTCATGAAATGATGTTGAAACCATAAGAAAATTGAGTCATCATGCATTAGATCCACCAAAAAAGGTCTTGATTAAGTTTCAATGGCATCTTTTGAAATATTTACCCTAGTTTGACATAAATCAAATTTGACCCCTATTTGAAATCCATGGGTTTCAAATTTGACCCCTATTTGAAATCCATGGGTTTCAAATTTTAACAATGGCCATAAATCTTGATCCAAGCCTTCTTAAATTATGCCATCTGTCAACTCTTCATTTATTCTTAGGATCCTACTATCAACTATTTAAATCCTTGACCTCATGTGCACCATAGATCTCCCTTTGTATGAATGAATGTAAGACAAATATTCTACTAGTATTATGTGGTTGAGACACTTGTCAACCATGTATTTTATCTTAAGATCCACTAACCTTTTGACCCATTTATTTCCATTAGATCTATTTTGTACTATTGGATGTGCACTATCAATCCACCTAGAACCACTGACTCAAGCTTAATTCATGCGACATTGGATATAAAATTTGCTCCTAAGATTATGCTAGTTGTTACTTACATGCTCACCTCAGATATCATTTAACCTTTTGAATTGATACTCACCATTGATATTTGATACATGATCAAATTCACTCTATTAGATCTTTGGGACCCACTATCTTTATCAATTAATGTGTGTCATTAGATATTCATTAGAGTACCTAAGATCTTGACACTTGTCATCTCCACATTCATCCTTGGGAATTTTTAATTCAAATGGATATTTTATGAAGCTTAAACTTGACATCCCCATGTGTATATTACTCTAAAATTCTATATTTAAAGGCTTATATCTTAAGATGACAAGCTCATCAAGATACAAAATTTAAAAATCATGATCTAGGTATGAAATACATCATGTTCATGCAATATTTTGTCTTGAGAGGTTCCCCAAGTGAATTTATTAAATATGCAATCAGATTGACCTGTTTGTTTTTGCATGATATGTTGATGACGGTCTAGATATTCTATGCTTGTGTAATAACTTTTAAGGCTTGAAATGAGGTTTTGAGACCTATGAAACATGTTTTATGTCCATGAAGGTCATGATCACCATGAGAACCTACTTTTTCAAAATTTGACAAACTACACTTTAAGTTTATTTAAAGTGTTCAAAAGCTTTGTAAGCTACATATGATCTTGAAATCACTCATTCCATCCATAACCCTATTCATCTCATCTTTTCAAGTAGAATATTTTTATGTAGGCCCAAATTGGCCAACATCTTTGGTGACTCATAGGGAAGCATGTCTACTATGTTTGATAACCCAGGCTAGTTATCTTATCTAATCCATTGGGCATGGATTCGTAAGCTTTGATCTTAGTTGACATGAAACAATGCAACGCTAGCCCTCTTGATAACTTTATATTAAAGTAATAAAGATATAAAAATAAAACAAACAAATGCAAGTATATGTAGGCACCTTGAGGAAAGAAAAACAATAACTGACCTACTAAAAAAATGTGCACAAAGGCACTTAGAGGAAAGCATGAAATCTACTCTAATATATACAAGGTTAAAACTTACAAGTAACTTCCTTCTAGATCAAATGGAAAATATTTGTAATCACTCACTTATGGTGAACCATGATGGAAAACACCTTGATTTTGAGAACTCATAATAGGTGAGATAATATTCCTAATTATTGACTCTTCTGGCATGCTCTCAAGAGGATGAAATGGGATAAACATGTCTCCAATGTAGACATATTAGTCCATTTCTTCAATGATTGCTCCAAAATGGACTATAAGAGCATTTGTAACTTATTCATCTAATGGCTCCTTAGAATATGAAGGTTGATTCCTCTTATAGGATGGATTACAAAGGTTATTAGTTAAGCATTAGTCAATAAAATAATGAAAACACATAAATAACTAAATAAACAATGCCAACCTAGTAATATAAGGTTTGATAATGATAATGAAGGTCAATTTGAAAGAAAACAATATTAGTTACCTTCTTAAATTGATTCCACCACCCAAGAGCAACTCCAAGCATGTTCTCCCTTTGATCTAGAGCTTTAGTCTTTGTTAACAATGGCTTCTTTACTCCTCCATTGCATCAAGAAATCTATGCATAACCTAGACTAAATAAAATAAATATCCAAATTGGTCTATCAAATGAAGCTTACCCAAATTAAAATAACACAATAATCAAAACATAAATTACTTGTGAAGATATTTTGGCATTATAACACAATAATCAAAACATAAATTACTTGTGAAGATATTTTGGCATTATAAGTTTACAATAAAATAGATTAAGAAACTATGCCCTTTTATTTATAGATTTTGGAAATGGTCTAAGATCAACCATGTTCATCCATCCCAAAATTGATATGTGTGGCCATATACTAATCTAATATTTGGAATTAAATCCATAAATAGCTTCATAATTATTTGGGAGGAAGGGACATTAATTAGGCATGGGTGCCACATAATCTAGATATTTTATGCCTTTATGGCTTATGGATGTCATTCCATAGATGATGTCATTAGGTGATGTAGATATTGGGAATCAATTTATAATATTGAAATAATCAATAACCTCTATGAAAAATCTACTTAAGCTCTTGATTTTAATTAATTATCCTTAAACAAGATTAATCAATATTTATGCAATTCTTTGGAAATTGGCCCTCAATTAATCAAGATGGTCAAAAAGTATATTACTAGGTCATAATTTGACTTAGAAATAATTCAAAGGTGGTGTTATATGAGTTGTAATTATATTCCAATTTAGGATGTTGCCAACACAAAATAAAAAGGTATGTGATGCATACTAGTAACTTAGAATAAAAGAGTGATCTGGAGCACAAAAAGGTAAAATCATCATTTTGACTCAAAATGAATCGATCAAAGTTAGGAATCACATAAAATGCATTACCACATTTAGTGATATGTTGGCTAAAATCAACACTTTAATATGACAAATTCAAACCATTTAGCATGTTCTTAGTGATTTTAACCTAAATTGGGCATTTGAGTGCAATTCAAGTAAGATTGACAATTTCAACACAAATGGTGTTAAGAATTGGATGTCTATATTTTACCCCTATTTGAGAAGGTGTAGCAAGAGATTTAGGAGAAAAAACATATTTTCAAAGAAAATAGTTATCAAGAATAAATTTAAAATAACCCATATTTCCCCCTCGAGAGGATATACTAGGATAAAAGAGAAGGATGGACTCTCTAAAAGAGAGAGAAAATGAGAGATTAGCCCTTGAAATAGATCACATCTAGATGAGATAATTCTTGCATGCATGGTTATCATCAATGATAAAAGTATAATTAGAGGTATAATTGGCCCCAAGGTATGGTTAATGGTAATGATTCAATCTAAAAATATAAGTGACACACTTTAAACATACCCAATTTAAGAGTGCAAGTTGTGCAATTATAACATTGATCAATCCTGAGACAAGTTGCACACTAAAACATTACCACCATGGGTAAAAGTGTGGAGAGATTATAATTAGAGGAAAAATGAGAAAATTTCCTCCAAAAATATGATAATAAGAGGTGCCCACTAGGTCAAATTTGATCGTGATAAGAGAGTTGCGCCCCAATAGGGCTAGTTTTGATCATTGATAAAGAATAAATAATGCCTTTCCCATGTAGGGCCGATTTAGATTTGTTAATTAGTTCAAATATTGTGCCCCAACATGGGCAAATTGGCAAGTAATTAGATTAAATATATAACTTAAAATATAGATTAAAGTGAGTGAGCACAAACATAGATGTGATGGTGTAATGGATAGAAATCCATAACAACCAAGCATATGAGAATACATAGTGATAAAAGAGATGAAAAGAAGAATAAAGGTGGCTGACTTGCCCTGAGATATGTCATTTATCCATGTGCTACCTATATAGTCCAAATGGACCTCAACCCAATGTAGTTCACCCAAAAACAAGACATAATAAAATGAGGGATAAAAGAAGCTGACTAAATATTTGATTAGACTCATGATGTATGCGAAGAGATGCATGTCTAAGCATTGAGTTAGGTGCTAAACCTATTGAGCCTAGTTTATGGATAGTGATCTTAAGACCTGTTCATCAGATCTATGTTGATGTTAAGACTTGAGTCTAGAGCAGAAAGTTCTTCCTATAGTAAAATAAATTAGGAATCATAAGTATGAATAACTCATAATGACATTATATTTGTAGTGCGTAAAGCTAATGTGAATACCTATAACTAAGGATAATGGTAAACAATGACCAAAACTAGAGTTACAACTATTTACATTTAAATGAAAAAGAAAAGACAAAGAAAAAGTTAAACATAAATGAATTGAACATAAAATCCATGTATGAACAATAAAGATTTAAGCAGGAACATGAATGTATAAAAATAAAACAAGAACAACTTGATCACATGAGATCATGATATGAATAATTAAGAACCGTGTGACCATCAAGATGTTATTAGAAAATAGAATAAATAAGTAAGACCAAATAGGAAAATAAAATAGCAAAAAACACCAACAATAATCAAATAAGCAAAATATTTTTAGATTTTTTTAAGTATCTCAACTCGATTTGAGAATTAAAAGACACTAAAAGATCTAGCTCATGAAATGTTAAGATCACACCAACTTAAAATGCTGACAAGATGGTGAGAGAATAATTAAAGTGGGACTAAGTTAGCCTTAACATGAATTAAGCACAACCTAAGTATTCCCATTAGACCTCTAGTCATAGTGATTTTGCCTACATAAAGGCAATGAAAAAATGATCATGATACAAAAAGTTCACAAATAAAGGTGAATGATAAGGAAAATTGTAATAGTAATGACCAAGTTATGTGGAAATTCATGATAAAAAAGTGTTGTCCCTAATTTTACCATATGTGGTTATAATCAAGGGTATCAAATATAATACTAATTTGCCCATAGGTGGTTATAATCAAGGGTATCAAATATAATACTAATTTTCCCATAGGTGGTTATAATCAATGATACCAAATAATATAATTAATGAAATATAACTTTCCAGATCAAATGTCACACTATTTCCATAGACTATCATTCAACACAACATTTTAAAACTATTGAAACTAGATCAAAATCCCTACATGGAAAGTGCAAGAAGAACCAAAGGAACAAAGATAAAAATAGGATAAGTAAGAAATCTAAAAATAAGCCTTAGTAAATATTAAAGAAATGATATAAAGAAAATGATCAGAAGACAATTAGCTATAGTGGAAATAGAGTTTCCCCCAAATGATGATTAGCTTAACATGATCATAAAATCGGGAGAGTATTGTGAAGGTTACTCATAAACTAGTGAGAGTGTGACTTAGGTTACTCACAAAATGGCAAGAGTGTGCAACAATATACTTGTAAAATGGAAAGAGCGTAAAAAAAGGGGTGATCGTGTTGACCTCAATAGAAATTGAGTGCTACCTACATAGTTCGAAAGGACCTCAATTTAATTTAGTTAAAATAACATGGTAAATATAACATAATGGTATAATATGACTAAAAGGTTATATAGGGTTGACCACAAGAGACAAGGCATGGTAATGGAAAATGGGAATTGAAAAAGTAAAAAATGGTTCTGTTGCTCTTGTTGATAGGGAGATGCAAGTCCTAGTTAATATGTGAGACAATAAAAATGATCACTTATAAAAAAATTATCCAAAACCATTTTAGAATAACTATTATATTAATAACATGCTACATATCTAGATCTCAATAATGTGTTCATGATCTCCATTGGTCATTGATTTTGTTTCCTTCAAATGTCAAAACAAGATATCCTTGTAGCCTCCAAAAATAAAAGTGTTGCTAGGGATGGTGAATAATGTTGGGCACACGATAAATGGAATAAATGGGTAATGAATAGGTGGATTATAATGGAGTGTATAAGTAATGGGAAACAAATGAAGATCAAGACTTTCATTCACACATAATATTGTTAAATTTGGATTCGACATAATATTAGTTGTGATGAGCTGAAGACCTCTAAATATGATCTCGATAGGACCACCAAATTTTTCTATTGTTTGATCTTGAGAGTAGATACCATCTGATTATGTTGTATATTGGAATTTGTTTTGATTTATTCTTTGATAATGTCTTCATCAAGTAGTGAATAACTTTGGTGCTCAATTGTTGGTTTCTCAATGAGGTTTTCATCGATTAATTTGTCCTTATTATCCCATAGTGCCTTTGAGAAGGTTTCATGAAGAGATGTTAACATTTTACTTTTATTGTCTTATAACACCTTTAAAAAGGTTTCACTAAATGATGTCAAGTTTGTTCTTTGATCGTCCCCTAGAACCTCCAAAAATGTTTCACTGGGAGATTATTCTTTTGTATGAATTTGGTATTAACCTCCCTTATATTCTACAAATGGTATGTCACCATGATGAAGTTCAATAAAGCATGATTTTTCAGTCCTAATCAATGTTTGTGGGAGGTTGAATGTCAATATAATGGCTATGTTGGGTGGGAATAATGGAATGATGAATGGTAGCACAATCCTCATAGAAGATACTAGGAGAACCCATGTCGATGCTGAAGTAATCATCCTAAAAAACCTTAAAAGGATCACAAATATATTTGAATTGATCCAAAAGGCAATTGTAACCAATATTGTATTCTACTTTTGAATCTAATTCTGATACAAGAGACTCTGAATCTAATGTTGTAACTAATGTTGATTCTAGTTTTGATGCTAAATGCAATGTTGATTCAAAAATAGAACCTGGCTTTAATGTTGTTTCTTCATTTGATATGGTTGTTTCTTTAATTTTTTATTGAATGCTAAGTTTTGGACAAGTAATGGCCTATGATGGTATAATGGGATCAATAAAAAGTGATTCATCTAAGAAAGGTTTAAAATAGACTAGCTCATCTAAGTGAAGTCCACCAAATAGAGTGAACCACTTGAGGGATGACTCAACAGAATCATGTCTATCAAAAAGAGAATCCTCAATGAGTGGGAAAAGAAAGATCAAAAGACAAATATGTAAAGACTAGCTTATTAAGGAGATGAGGCTCTTTTAATATAGGTTAAATATGAATAGGTGATTCATCATAGGTTGAATCATCATAAATGAGTGTTTCAAAAATAACATCATGATCTTGGTTCATAATTGGTTACAAAATATCAATTTTGAATAGATTTTGGTCCTCAAAATATGGCTCTTGAAGAGGTAATGTTTCTTTTTTTGGCTCAAAATTTCTAAAGTGGGGAACATTTGGTTTAGTAAGAATAATTGTTTGTGGCTCAATAATGGGATCTCTAAAAATTAGACTATTGAAGAAGTGATCAATAACATCAAGGTCATAAAAATGAGTTTCTTCAATAATTGTCTCAATAAATACTTATGATGAACCTAAAATGGTAATGATGGGATGTTGTGTATTTTGGTTGCTCATGCAAACCAAAGGAGGAGGTCCTAAAATGGTAACCTTTACATATTGTGGAGCTGGATTGCTGACACAAGCTAAAGGAGAATAGCCTAAAATGGTAACCTTTGCACATTGTAGAACTTGATCACTCACACAAGATGAAGGGGGATAACTTAGAATGGTAACCTTCAATTTTAGTATGCAAATTAAAAGAGTATATTCCAAAATGGTAACCTTAAATCATACCATGTAAATTGAAGGGGAAGGATAAGGATGATGCACAAAAATCAAAATGGATTAGAATGGTTTTCATCAAATAAGCTCAAAGAGTGTGACATCCTCAAATAAGATGGAATACTCATGTCTACCATAACAATTCTCTACCTCATAACTAAGGCCATAAGGGACTCCATTACAAGTGTACCTTAGTGGCATGTCTAGAAAGGTTGTTCCACAAGTTTGACAAGATTTGGATAATGTTTTGTAAATTTTTAAATAAGGTATGTATTTTGATCTTTATTCTAATCAAATGACTAAGGTACCAAAGAGACTATAAAATAAGGATGGCATGCAACCACACAATTCAAATAATGTGTTCATGAAATTACTCAAACTTTGGGTAAAGTTGAAATCATATGAATTGTAAGAGGGTATGATAACTCAAAAATACTAGAGTGTCACTAGTACACTAAAGCATAGACTTTTGAGATACATCAATATCATAAAATCTAGTTCAACTTCAACTAGTTGCTACTAGAAAAGTAAAATAAAACCCTTTGGATTTAGAAGGTGACAATACAAACTAAAAACTCATGATGTGGAAACATGAAAGAATTCATAATTATAAAACTAGAACTAAATGGGTAGCACAACATCACCACATGGTTTTAGGAATGTTAGAATAAAATATGTTTTATAACTTAGAGTGTGAGTGATACACTTGATGACCCAAGTCCACAATGGTGACATAGATGAAAATTTTATAAACGGCCTTCAATCTAAATAGAAAATTGAACCCAAGTTCCCTCAAGTCAAGTGTAAATGGCAAACCCAATTTAACACATCAACCTTATGAACTTATAAAAGTAAAATTTTGAGTTTAAACTATATTAAAGGACTTAAATTTTTTTTGCAAGTGGTATAGACTCAAATGGGTAGCATAACTACACCAAATAGATGATATGACATAATGTTTAAGATGATAATTTAAACAAGGAAAAGATTGATTTTTACTTGGATAGTGTAATACCTCCTTGTTCAAGAAATTGGTGGATAATGTGTTTGGTTTTTGACGTTTGTTCACAAGCAAGTTTTGACTCAAATCAAGATGAAGTAATCTAAGACTAAAAGACATATACAACTAAGTAATCATCCCAAATATTATCAAGGTATGGAAAAGCGGGGTTGACTAAAACTATAATTTTCACATATTTATAAATAGATCCCATATGTACCAACTTTTATGTTGTGCACATAAGAGAAACAACATGTCAATTGGGTCCATGTCAAATGACTTATTGTGAAAAGGTCTAGTCCTTTTCACAACCACAACATCCATTACTTGCTCTATGTAGTGCAATGTCTAATATGATCATACATCTTAAGCCTAGCCTTTACTAACAGAGATGGTTTAACTTCTCAAACCATCATCCCAATGAGGGGATCCCAATTTATATACCCCCTATGGAGAGAGGTTGAAGATGATTCTAGGAGATAAAGCCTCGGGTCAAAGCTTCCCTATATAACTTATGGGAGGTAAAGAAGTCCCCCTCATAATCCAAAATTCATGAAATAAAAACTAATTTAAAAGGATTTATGTTTGTTTTTAGCTCACCCAAGCCATGTGGGTCTTGGGGAGATCCTTCACAACATCCTTTTTACACCTTTAGACTAAGGCATAATTTTGTAAAGAAGATGGAAATTTTGATCCTAAAATTTACCTATAGGGGATGGGGGGAGAGCATACATGCACAAATTTATTTTTAAATAAATAAATCTAACTAAGATAATGATAAATAACTTGCATAAAACAAAAAATTAGAAGTGAGTTCATTTTCAAATCACTAAAATGAAAGATTTGGTGGTGTTCTTTTTCCCCTTAGCCTTAAGTTGCAAATCTTTGAAAGAACAACTACAAAATTATTTAAGTAAACACCCAAAATTTTCATCTAAGCCCCAAATTGAAATTCTTAATTATTTTTAAGCATCTAGAATAGGTTTTAAAATAATTAATTAAGATTTATTTAATCACTTTACAAGTAGCACCTACATAAAACTTGTGAGAGTCTTGTTTAGCTTTGAATTACTTTTTCAAATGGGACAAGAAAATTTATAGTAAGTTCTCTCAAGTTTATGTTTTGAAAACATAGTGACCATCATTAGTCACCTTTGATTGTCGATGATTTAATTCTTGACCATCATCGATCAATGTTTTACCAATCATGGCCAGTTGAAACCTGACCATTGGTGGTTACCTATTGACCCAAAGGCATCAACATTCTTGTCAAAAGGAACTTGTTAACTATTAGAATAAAAATATCTAAAATGAAACCTTCTAGATCATTAAATAAAACTAGACTAGAGACTTAAAATTCAATTTTAAATAATATAAACTTTAATTTTCTCAAAAACATTTAAGCAATAAATAATTTTCCACAAAAACTTTGGTTAACCTAAGATGCAATAAAAACTCTAAAAGACACCTTCTGAATCATGTTTTGGTTTAGATCAGAGACTTAATAAATTCAATTTATTATCAACAACTTGAATAAAAGATCAAAAATTAATATTTTTAAATGTATTTCCCCTACAACCCAACCGTGGGCAGTTAGCCCTAATCGTCAATGTTAACTAAGAAATTTCTATGATCACTGTGTAACCTATGAGTGCACAAAAATATGGGAAAAAGCATAAACATGTTTTTAAATGAATTTTTAATGACCAAAATGGAAATTTAAAATTTCAATAGTGTCTTATTTACTAAAATGGACTCTATGAGACCCACCAAGCATGCCAAAATGTAGGATGGATTATAAAAGTTGTTAGTCAAGAATTAGTTAATAAAACCATGAAAATAAATAAAGAACTTAAAAAAACAAATCCAACCTATTCATGTGGGGTTTTTTAATGATAATTAAGGTCAATTTGAAATAGAAAAATAACAATTACCTTCCCAAAATGATTCCTCCACCCAAGATCAGCTCCAAGTGTGTTCTCCCCTTGATATAGAGCTCTATTCTTTGTCAACAATGTCTTCTTTACTCCGACATTGCCTCAAGAACTCTATGCATAACCTAGACTCAATAGAATAAATATCTAAATTAGTCGATCAGATGAATCTTACCCAAATGTAAATAACATAATAATCAAAACACAAATTACTTGTGAAGAGATTTTGGCATTATAAGTTTACAATAAAATAACTTAAGAAATGGTGTTTTATACCCTTTTATTTATATATTTTAGAAATGGTTTAAGATCAACCATGACCATGCATCTCAAGATTGAGGTGTGTGGCCATGGATTAATCTAATATTTGAAATTAAATCCATGAATAGCCTCATAATGATTTCGGAGGACGGGGAATTAATTAGGCATGGGTGCTCCATAATCTAGATATTTTATGCATTTATGGATTATGGATGCCACCCCATAGATGATGTCATTAGGTGATGCAAATATTGGGAATAAATTTATAATATTGAAATAATAAATAACCTCCATGGAAAATCCACTTAATCTCTTGATTTGAATTAATTAGACTTAAACAAGATTAATCATTATTTGTGCAATTCTTTAGAAATTGGCCTTCAATTAATCAAAATGGTCAGAAAGTCATATTACTGGGTTATAATTTGACTCAAGAAAAATTGCGATGTGATGTTAGATGTTTTATAACCATATTCCCATTTAGAATGTTGCCAACACAAAATAACAAAGGTACATGATGTGTAATAATGAATTAGAATAAAAGAGTTATTTGGAGCACAAAAAGGCAAAATCATCATTTTGACTCAAAATGAATTGATCAA
The DNA here is from genome assembly GCA_037957365.1 of Torreya grandis. Lineage (NCBI taxonomy): Eukaryota > Viridiplantae > Streptophyta > Pinopsida > Cupressales > Taxaceae > Torreya > Torreya grandis. The sequence continues at coordinate 3,340,359 of JARHVA010000752.1, read as the reverse complement.
AGTTAGAAATCACATAAAATGCATTACCCCATTTAGTGATACTCTAGCCAAAATCATCACTTTTATATGAAAAAATTGAACCATTTAGCATGTTTTTAGTGATTTTGGCCTAAATTGGGCATTTGAGTGTAATTCAAGTAAGATTGACAATTTTAATACAAATGGTGTTAGGAATTATATGTCTACACCTCTTGGTCATCTAGTACAATGACAAATTAAAAACCATCTTTGATTTTATTAATTTTAAAGGATCCATATGGTATCTCATCAACCCATCCCAAATTCAAAATGGCATGTTTTTGTGGCTCTATATCTAACCATTCTCCTTCATTCTTGAAGAGATCTTTATCTTGAGACTAGTCAGATTCTTCAACCTAATTTGTAAGTTAATTTTCATGATCTAAAAGAGGCATAGGGTAGTTTATAGCCTCTATTTTGTCCATGAAGTCATGGTATAACTATTTCCATACTTATTTTTATCCTCTTTCTCCTCCATTTCTTCCTCAACTTCATTTATGACCTCTTCAACTTGATCAATTGACTAGTTGACTACTATAACCACATCAATTTTTTCACTTTTCTCTTCCTAATATTCAACCCCATATAATGGAATCCCTGGTAATAAATTAAAATATCCTTTTCTTTTAGTTGTAACTTGACTACCCATTTACTCAAATATGAAGGCATCAGTACTACCTTCAATCTCTAACTCATCAATGTCAAAGCCATGCCACAATAACTGGTCCAAACCTAATTTTTCTTCCTCTAAATGAAGTAGACTACCTATCATGATCCCTTTATCATATAAACTTTAATTTCCCTCCTCAAGATCACCTATGACTGTAAGATCCTCATTTATTATTTTTAAAACAAGCTCTTTATCCAAGAGGGAGATGATGGGTGGGTGAAGAAGTTTAACTTGCTTGCATCTAATGAGATTATCCTTCTAGATAGGGACATTGAATTGTCTCTTTGGTGGCTCTTGAACTGGTGCTTGAGATACCTTAGCTAGCACTTCCTCTCTCTTCTTTGTGCCCTCCTTGATTGATTTTCATGAGGGGAAAGCATAAGGCTTGGCCACATTCTCCTTTTACCAAATAGGTGTGGGAGAAGGTGGTTTCATAATAAATGGTATGATAAATTTAGGGTCAATGGCATAAGATAATATCCAAGATGGGATGGATTCATATTCTTTAGCTGAATAACCCTTAATGATTAGTCTGACTCTTGATAAAGATGAGTTTTGACAAGGTTGGCTAAGGGTATAGGTTTAAGCATGAATAGTATTAGGAGAGGTTATTTGGGGTCTATGGTTAGCTTCTATTTATATCAAGAATAATTCATAGTCATTTTCCCTCTTGTCTTGGTCTTGCCTAACCAAGTATTCTTCTTAAAACTTCGACTCCTACTCCTAAACATAAACTTGATGTTTAAGATTTTATTCTTTCCTATAGTAATCTTCTTCCCTATCAACCTCTCTTAATTCATTTTTAAGATCAATCCATATCTCCCTACTGCTATTTTTTGGTTAACTAGAGAGAGACAAATTATGATAAGGCTGATATATTGAATCTTGAGGGCCACTTGGGGTGAAGCCATGAACATTTCTAACTTGATATGAAGTATAAGGAATGAAAGAAAATGTATTTTGATCAAATAGGTGATGATAAATACAAAATGCTGGTGATTAAGCACCTAAGCTACTTATACTAGTTGATGTTCATATTGGAGTCACCATTGGTGTTTGAAAATGCCAAAGGTTGATTACACTGAAAGGTGACACCAAGAACCTTTTAGTGAGATGTAAAACATATTAAAGTCCCATTGAGCATGATATAAACTATTGTAGCATAAATTTTCACCCTTGGAAATGGTTCTTCAATATATCTCTAATTGAGCTACACTATGGGAACAACCCCAGGCTGTGGGTCACCTATGGTGGGGTTAAACCTTTGGAGAAGGCTGAATTCCTCTTGATGGATCGCCTATACTAATGTTTTTACTAATAAAAGGGTTACATAAGGTGGAAAGGGCTCTTAATAAATATAACAATGTGATGTACCAAATAAAAAATGGAAAACTCCCATAAGCTTGAACCCATACAAGATCAACACAAGATAATACTAGTTCACATAATATCACAAAACTAACTAGTTACATAAGTGTTTAATAAACTAGGTTAAGGAAATAAACCTATGGTGGGATTAAACCTTTGGAGAAGGCTAACTTCCTCTTGATGGCTCACCTATACTAATGTTTTTACTAATAAAAGGGTTAGATAAGGTGGAAAGGGCTCTTAATAAATATAACAATCTGATGTACCAAATAAAAAATGGAAAAATCCCATAAGCTTGAACCCATACTAGATCAACACAAGATAATACTAGCTCACATAATCTCACAAAACTAACTAGTTACATAAGTGTTTCATAAACTAGGTTCAGGAAATAATGTGTGAAGGCAAAGAGGAGTTATAAGACTCATTAAGATCATGTATCAATGACATAAATAAAACTAACTTAGACATTCAAATAACTTTAAGACACCTTAGAAATGAGCAAGAAAGGACAATGGGCATGGAAGATTCTCCTCCAAAATGCCATCATGATCAAGCTTTGCTACACATAATTCATAGGGGAGAGATAGGTAAAGAAAGTCCTTTATTACATCAATAGGTAGTTCTTAAATTTTTTTGAAAGGGTTTAGCTTAATCAAGAGGAGAATATCTTTCAATATCTCAAAGAGTCCCCTGATACTCCCAAAAATGAGCATCTTTTTACAAATGAGAAAGAATGGGTAATATAGAGAAAGGTATAAGTGAGAAGAGGGATCACGTTAACCAATAAAAATAAATGACCCACCACCACCTTTTAGTGAATGATTCACCATATTTTTATCAAATCAAGACTAGTTCTCTTCTTACAAGCAATCTTACTTTTATCCCAATAGCCTCTAAATCATTTTGTTGATTAAGAAAAACACTAGAGGACAAGTGTCTAGGGAAATGAGTCATAATCCTACTATGAAGAGCAAACCATAGAGACCTTGAAAATATATTAAATGCTCCAACTACTTTTTCTAGCTACTATATCTCTACCTTGTGACTCTATGCCATCTTCCACTTGACTTGTTCACGAGAATAAAATCCTCATATCTTGAATCTAACAGAGGCATGATATCTCTACTTTTAGCAGGTATAAGTACCTACTTATCAAGGATCTAGCTATGTCAAATATGAGACACTTCTTTATAACTATTCATATCTACCCCTACTTCAATATCTGAGCATAGGTCTTACTATAGATTAAAAACCAATCTCATTTATTAGATTTCCTATAGTCAATATATCAATGAATATCCACAAGTGTTTGATCTTAATTTAATAATAGTTGTCACCCTTTTGTCTATATTAGGTATATAATACCTATTCTACCTCTAAACCTTTTTGGAATCAAGAAACTACTGCACGTGAGGATCTCCCTTCATGAAATCACATTGAAACCATAAGAAAATTGATTTTGTATGCATTGGATCCTCCAATAGAGGTCTCAACTAAGCTTTCATGGTGTCCTTTGAAATATTTACCTTGGTTTAACTTGAGTCAAATTTGGCCCTTGTTTGAAGTCTTTATATTTTGAATTTTAATAACAACTATCGATCTTGATTTGAGCCTTCTCAAATTGTGCCAACTATCAACTCTTCATTCTTTCTAAAGATCTTGCTATTAGCTCTTTCAGTCCTTAACCTCATGCACATCATAAATATCCCTTTATATGAATGAACATGAGCCATAGATCTTTTGTTAGTTTAACACAATTGAGACACTTTTCATCCACACATTTTCTCTTAGTATTTGCTAACCTTTTGATCTTTTACTCATCATTAGATTTGCTTTGTATGATTGTACACACACTATCAATCTACCTAGACCCACTAACTCAAGATTCATTCACATGCTATTGGATCTTGATTATACTCCAAATTTTACACCACTTTTCACTTATGTGTTCACCCTAGATATCCTTTGACATTTTGACTTGATGCTCACTATTTATCTTTGATGCATGATTAAATGCACTCCATTAGATCTTTAGGACCCACCAGCCTTGTCAATCAAAGTGCACCATTAGATATTCATTTAGGAACCCAATATTTTGACACTTCTTAGCTCCACATTCATCCTTGGGAACTTTGAATTCAAATAGCTATTTCATGAAGCGTAGAATTGACAGCTCTGTGTGTGACTTACTCTATAAGTTTTACTTTAAAGGCTTATATCTTAAGATAACAAGCTCATCAAGATGCAAAATTTGTAGAGCATGATCTAGGCATGAAATACATTATTCCCATAAAATATTTTGACCTAAGAGGCTCCCCAAATTCATTTATTAAATGTGTAATCAGATTAACTTGTTTATTTTTACATGATGTGATGATGACAGTCTATCTCTTTTATGCTTGTGCAAGAACTTTTAAGACTCAAAATGAGTTTTTGAGACCTATGAAACCTGATTTATGTCCATGAAGGTCATAATCACCATGAGAACCTTCTTCCTAAAAATTTAAAAAACTACACTTTAAGTTTACTTAAAGTGTTTAAAAATCTTTGAAAGCTACATGTGATCTTCAGATCACACATTCCATCCAAAACCTTGTTCAAATCATCCATTCAAGTAAAATATTTGTATGTAGGCCAAAATTTTCCAAAAATAATGTCAAGTGATAAGTATTTATCCTTGTTTTCTCTTAACTCTTTCATTTTTGGTGCAAGTAATTCTCCCTCTATCATGTCACATGAATTGTAGTTAGTGTTTTTATATATATCCAAGTGTAAAGAGTAGAATTAGTGTCTTCAATCTGACCTCATGTTCACTCACTTTGAGAAGTACAATGTATATCACCTCCATGTTTGAAATACTTATGTTAGATCAATCTAGGATGATGAGACTAGTGTTGTGAGTCATGTTTCATAATGAAAGTCAATGGTAGTATAGTAAAGATCTATCTAGTTTATAACCTCATTATCATAGGTTACTTTTTATGTTCTTTCTATCCCTTTTCATCCAAACAAGCAAGTAGTATAAGTGATAAGTTATCAAAGTCTAATCTAGGGAGATAACCCTTAATACTAGAGGTTTACCTATGCTATAAGCAACCCATAGGCCTAGAGGTAATCTAACATTTCACTCAATCTAGAGAATTATTTAACAACCATCTCTAGGGTGCAAGATTGAGTGAAAATAGGAACTTTACAAATAAAAATATTAGCGAAATCACATTTTTGACTCATTTTCACCACCTTCAAGCTAAAAAATGAAGCTTAAACGTTCTAAAACTTCATGAAATTTTATAAAAAGATGTTTAAGACATAAAATGACATTAATTAACCCATAATATCCTATGACATAATTTGACCATGCCTTATCTCTCCATGACAACCCTAAACCACTATATGATCAACATATGAAATTACCTTAACTTCTCCAACCTAACCTTAAACCATGCTAACAAGGTTAAATCAAGACCCTAAGGACCATATAGGGTATTAAATTAACACATCACAAGACCATGACAGGTTTTAATTTATAAGGAAGTCACCAATTTGAATTAGGGTAAAATTTGGTCAACATTATTGGTGATTCATAGGGATAGCATGCTTGCAATGCTAATAGGATCAGTAGCCTTGCATGTCCATTGGGAAATAGATTATCTTTCACTTAGTTTCAGACTTGAATATACTTTTAACATGGCATGAAAATTTTATTGACCTAAACAACACACAAAACAAATGAATAGGACACAAAGCAAATCAAAACACACACATGTGCTATCAAGCACTTAGGGAACACAAAAACAACATAAGAAAACTAGACTATATACAAACTAACCTGAAAAGAAAATCTTTATCTTGTATCAAATTGGAATCTTGCACCATCTTTTACTCCATGAGATGAAGAATTAAATGAAGAAATTTATCTCTTGAGATTTGGTTTTGATATCTTTAACTCTTTCATACTTGCCAATCTTCTTGGAATGATCTCAAATGCAATAATGATAGCTAAAAAAACGTCACCTATGAAGGTGAAATCTTCTTGTATTTCCACAATATTCTCATGAGGTTCTATAACTACAACCTTATATAATTATGCTTCATCCAAGCATGTTTATTTGACCTTCATGTCATCTAAAATGGCATTAGATGTCTCACTAATTGTTATAAGCTCATCATGCTCTTCAAGGAGATTTACGTATGCAATCCAATCTTCATCATTGTCATCAATGAAGTCAAATTATTTGATATCCTTGTGAACATGACCTATAACCTTGAAAAGGGCTTCAATATCTTGGATAAGTTTAATATGTTATTGCCAATCATCTTTTCCTTCTTTATATTCAATAACCACAATGTCTTCAAACTCATCTTCTTGGTCATTAAACACTTGGTCAACTTCAAATTGATTTATTGAAGTTTATTCAACTTAAAGGTTGGATACAACTTTCATAAGTTTGGGTGGCATAGGATCTTCTTTTTGAAACACACCCTTAAAAACCAAATCATCTTCAAGAGTGTATTCAACTTTACCAGTAAGAGAATTAGGATTTTGAAGACCTTCAAATTATTTATAAATTTCATTGGGATTTTTTCACATGTCATCTTTATTCATGGATTCAAAAATAGCTTCATCTTATATTTTCTTAGATTCAACTCCTAATCATGCCCATGAGATCCAACTAACACAACTAATCTGAAATTCTCCTCAAACATCTTCTCTTCCATGTCTCGATCAACTTTTTTATGATTAGTTACAACTTGATCATCTATTTATTCACTCAATAATATGGATTTATGATTATCTTCACCAAGTGGAGTACTTATAATTAAATCTTCATCATAAACACTTGAGTCATTTTCTTGATCGGTTGTAACTTTAGTTTTATATTCTTCACTAATCTCATATAGGATGGGTTATAGTTCAAGAAGGGATGTGATGGGAGGGTGATGGAAAAGTTAATGGGTTATAGAGGGAGTATGAAGTGTGGTGTATGGCTCATGAATGGTATTTGAAATGGGTGTTTCTTGAATATAATCATAGGGAGATAACAAGTTGGTTTGAGCAATGAAAGAGGTATCTTATTCAACAAGATTTTCACCTTTATCATATCCATCTTGAAACTATTCAACAACTAAAAAATGATCTTCAAACTATTATTTTTCCCACCTCTCTAATATATCTACCCACTATTGGATATATAATCTCATTTCATGGAAATCATCATTGATGACATAGTGGGCTTCCTCTTCAACTAACCTCCACTTATTTATAGCAAATTTTACCAACTTCCTCAACTTCTCTATGAGATGAATATGGATCACACCACCTTCCTTATCCCATTTTCTCATCACTTTTTCTGAGTTTAACATATTTGTCATGAGTTTCAACAAGTATTTATCTGGAGGTATAATTGAAGTAGGAGGAGGATGGGGATAGTAGGGGTTTTGGTGAGCTCCAAATTTTTGATTTAGTTACCTAATTTGATCTTATAAGGCCTTAAATATTAATTTTCAATTAATAGAATAACTTAAATCCTAATGGCAAGGCTGATAGGAATCATTTTGAGGTTGATATGGATTATAAGGTTGATATGAATCATGTTAGGGATGATAGGGATGATAGGGAGATGCTTCTTGGTATTCTTCTTGATATCCCTCCTCATAAGATTTTTCATAGGGATAGTTGACAACATCATGGTCATATGAAGGGAGGGTAGGCTAACCATAAGACTGTAATGACTCATAGGGATGATAACAATCTTGATAAGGCTATTAAGACACATAATATGGATCATGAAAAGGATAATAAGGAGGCTTATAGTAGAAGCTTTAATCATATTCAGCCATGCAAACCTCATTAATCAAATGAAAACACAAGATATTAGTAAATTATTTTCACAAGTACATGGGGATACTATACCTAGTTGATTACATTCAAAGCCACCATTGGTGTTTTTTGAATGATTCCAAAAGCTGATAGGTATAAGAACACACCAAGAATTCTTCCACTCTTTTGGACCTTAATTCCATCGAGTGTGATAGAACTATTGTCACTCAATTTTGAACCATTAGAGAGATATTTCTATCCTAATATAAATTGAGTGTAACATAAAATTACACTTAGGCCTATGGGTTACCTATATTAGGGGTAAAACTCTATATTTAAAGGGATAACTACCTATATTTGTCTTGATTTCTCATCACCTAAACTACTATCTCATTTAGATGAAAAGGGAGAGAGGAAACATAAATTAAACTATCCTAATGATTTGATGCACCAATTTTAACCTAAACAATACCAACCATTTTCAATTACACTTCAAACACAAGCCTAACCTACACATACACTAATCCAAATCTGCCTCTTGCATTAGTATTTCTCATGAAGGTTTGTGAAGGAACATTGAGCTAGGAGGATTAAACACAAAATCATGACATGACACTAATAGAGAGAAAACTCACTAAAAATTATGAAAAAATCATTATAACACTTTAATAGACTTGTAACAGACTTTCAAAACTGAATATGAATGCAATCAAGGATAACATGCTAAAGAAGATAATATATCACTTAGCAAGATCAATTGGTTTAACATAAACATTGTAATAACTCATGAATAAGGTTAAAAAAATAATTATTTGTTGATAAAAAATTAAAAATTATCAAGGATTCACCATAATTAGGTGGAGGATACAAACTTAGCCAAAAGTGGCTCAATATATAGAGAAAGTGAGAGAGAAGAGAAGGGTGTAGGAGAGAGAGAGTAGATAAGTATCATATGAGTTAAAATAATAATAAGTGTTATCTAACTATATCAATAGGTCTAAGATACAATTTTTATCTCATTTAAATAATCTCTAACTCTCCAAATGGTATGGGTGTTAAAAAACTTGTTTGATGATACCTTGACTAGCTTCTTGAAACTTCTTTTCTTTTCGACATGTTGAAGGACAAGTGGCCTTATTAATAGTAAAAGAAATTTATCCTACCTATTTTCTCTAATATTAACACCTCTCAACTGACCCCAATAGGTTCTCCTTGACATATCACCTCTTTCTCTTGCAAGGTGTCTGGAGGACTCTTCATCTCCTTAGGCCTATTTTGAACACAAGTGTCAAAACTTGGATTTGTCTTCTTTAACTCATACAAAATTCATATTTGGCATATTAAAATCATATTTTACCTAATATAATGCATTTTTAGGCCTCAAACTAGCCCCAACAAGTCATTCTCTACCAAGAGCCTCAAATAAACCTCATTCCTTATAACCCTAAAATGATACAAACCTCCTTATATAGATATTTGTATGGATGATGTTGAGAATATGATGGCATATTATAGTAAAAATTGTGTCCTTATATATCTATTTTTTCTTTTATTCTCTAGGAGTGAGTGGAGATATCTTTTTTTGGCCTTTATCTCTCCTAACTAGGCCTCAATTAGGCCTTATTATCAAGAGAATAAAAAATTATTATAAAGTCTCCCCACAAATCCCAATACCAAAAAATATATGTGATTAAGTTATGATAACTCTCCTTGTTATCAATACCAATTTTGAAGATCTGACTCACTGTACTAACCACCTAAATATGAAAATTTAGTCTTTTAAGACCTATTTTGTATGGCCCTATGCCTACAAGTACAATCCAATGGAATGGGATGATGTTTAAGGGAGTATTGAGCATGTTATATGTATTTTTGAAGTTTTTTTATCCATATAGAGGCATGAAAGTGGATTTATTTCTCATTAGGTCCTTATGGCTCTCTTAGGCAGCCTGAAAGTGCTTCAACTTCTTAAAGATGATTAGTAAAGCCTAGTACCTAAATCCTCCAACCATTTATAAAAAATGGAACTTTAATATTTTATTTAACCTCCCCTAAGATCTTAAGGTCCCATGTGGCATTTGTGTTCCATACCAAGAAAAATAGAATGACCTCTTAGGTGGAAACAAGCATTTTGTGAGGTCTGAGAGTAAACTTGGTTAGTGAGAGGCATCCTAAAGTTGGTTTTAGTTAAAATTAACTTCATAAAGTATATTAAACCTCCCTTGGGTTATTCCAATATTTATCTTATCACCTTATTCCTCAAACCCTCTAAAACATATCATTGTTCTAGGCCTAGCTTTCTTATGTTAATGTACCTAACATACCCTAATAGATGGTATGTGTGATTTTTATCTATTTTTTTCTCTATTTTTTGGGGTCTAGAACATCATAAAATGAATATTTTGGTCCCTCACCACCCCTTCAATGTTTATAAAGTATCAACTTACTCCACTAACCTAACTTTATCACTTTCTAGGGATGACTACCCTTACAAGCTATGTATGCACTTTGGGTCATGTAGAGTTTAAAACAAAATCTATCATGATTGTAGACACTTATTTATGAGTCAAAGGTTACTATATATTTAATTTATCACCATTTAATCATTCTCAACTTGCCTTGTTCTCATACCACTTGAATATCCTTAAATATTTCTTAAACCAAGCAAAAACTACCATGAGAGGAAATAAGCATGTGTCATGCCTTTGGGCTAAGTATGTATGGGTTTATAGTGTTTTAATTCTTGATTTTGAAGCTTTTATGAATCAATGTCATTAAAATTATACTCTATTCAAATGTGTCACCTCCTTCTCATGTTTTAAACTGTCAAAAAGTAAATGTTTTCCATGAACTTAGAGGTGACTATGCATATGCTTATCTTATGACACCTATTTTAGTCTCTTCTCTTCTATTAAATTATAAATATGATCTTATATCTATCATTTACACATTATTACATTTCTATCTCAAGATTCTGAAGAGTCCTTAGTCACCTAAAAGGACCTATAGGTGACTATGTGCATATTAAGATTATGATCCTCATTTGGTTCTTTTCTCCTCAAACTCTTTGCACCCTTATTTACACTCTTTACTATCAATGGATTAATAACCCTGATCTAATTTCCATCATTCAAATATTTATACAAAAATTATTGTCTCAAGAATTTTGAGGGCCCTGAGTTACTACACAAGTCTACAGGTTTATATATCTGCTTATGTATATTTATTTGGAAAAGGTCTATAGTTTGGGTATTCTAGGAGTCCTTATTACCATACTAAACCTATAAACTCGTGTTATGTTATTGGTGGTCTGATAAATCCCTCAAAACATTGAGACTTTGTGTTTCCACTAATTAACTATCTCAAAACTAAACTCAATTGACTGTAGGTGTTGATATGGTAGTTTAACTATGTATTATCCTAATTTTTTAGTCTTTTAGGTCTTTTGACCACTCCAAAAATTATTTATTAGATATATCTATTCTATTTTTGCCTTAATACCTTCTCACTACCTTGAAACCCTTATTTCATCAATTACCATTCACTCTTAAGGAAAAATCCCAACTCAATTAGATGTAGGTGATATTTTTAGATACTTGATTGAGTTTGAAGAGTTCTTTGAAACCAAAACCAATATTCATCCTTCTCAGTGGATCTGATCTATTATTACTAATGTATTAAGGTATTATTAATTCCTTAATGACTCCAATCTTATGAACACCTTTGTTTAATGCCAAAACTTCAACTATTTGTAGGTATGTATTTGAATAAACTTGACTATGTTTTTGGTCTTGAAATGACCTTTTCAAATTTACCATGACATAATATAGTGACCAATCCTTTTCAAAAGTCTTTTATAATTTAATTTTAAGTTTAGTAACCTCTTCAAGGCATCTTAAACTTTGTGCTCACTATCAACATAGTCACAATCATGTATGTGATTCTTTTCTAGGCATCTTAGCTCAATCTTCAACCTCTATGAATTTAGGTGATTAGAGTCATCTTATTATTCCAATGACCTCTTCAATTTGAACCATTACCATCATCTCATTCTTATTTTATCTTCAATTGACATTGACAACAATAACTTACCTTGGAATTGTAGACCTACAAGTGGTAGGTGATGAGGACTACAATACTATTTTGGAGATTTTAAGGTGCAACAAGAACTATTATGACTCAATGAACATTATCACCATTGTATCAACACATAAAAAATTAAAAAATGACCTCAATATCCTTAAAAACATGTACAACTCACTTAACTCAACTACATTATAAACACATAGAACATAGTCCAAGATAAGATGAATATGTGACCATGTTTTTGACTTGCAAAAAATACTTGGATAATTATAAGGACATGAATTGATTGAGAAGAGAGTAGAGGATAATGGATCACCATTAAAATTCATCAAACCACTTGGATAACATCATAAACATAGAAAAACTACCAATCATCTCAAACTATGCATAAGAACCACTTTTCATGCCAAAAGGACATCCACACATGCCAACATGATGAGTGAATGTGTGTGAGGTATATATAGACATATGATAAACCATTTAAACTAGTTTCATACATCTACATTATCTATACTTGCATTAGAGTTATGTCAAATTTAGCTTGTGAGGTTTTAAGCTCTCAAAAAGCAATATGGATTCTTAGAGATTGTTCATAAATATAAGATCACCAATAAAAATAAAAATTATACAAATTATAATCTCATATGGGTCCCAAAATTTTACCAAAATATCATCTCCCAACTCTACCTTTATTGCCTGTACCATCTGATTAAATTTTGCCTTCACTAGAATATGAATGGAATGATGGGAGAGAGACAAGTGGTTTTATACAATTTTGGATCTTAAAAATTATTCTCGAGCTTGTTTCTAACCTTTGAAATACCAAAGGACATTCTTGAGTTATTTTCACTTATTAGTGATTTCCAAAAGTTTGTACTTCTTTTAACTCCTCAATATGGCATTGAAATCCAAGAATATGAATTTTATCTAGCATGTGTGGTAGTTTTGTATCTAATATAAGGACCTTAGAATATTTATGTAACTAATTTTGTACTTATGGAACTTTTAAAAACATAAATACTAGCCAAAATCATCTTTTCACTCATTTTTACCACCTTTAAGCTAGCAAATGAACCTTAAATGTTTTAAAACTTCATGAAATGTTATGAAAATATGTTTAGGACATAAAATTACATTAATTAATCCCTAATAACCTATGTCACAACTTGACCAAGCCTTGTCTCTCCATGACAACCCAAAACCACCATATGACCAACATATGAAATTACCTTAACTTCTATAAACTAACTTAAACCATGATAACAGGGTTAAATGAAGACTCTAGGGACCATATAGGGTATGACATGACCATATCACAATACCATGACAAGTTTAAATTTATAAGTGGGTAGCCAATTTGATTTGGGGTCAAATTTGGTTAACGGAATTAATCAACACCATGAAGCTACGCACTTCATGCACATTTTTAGGAGCATGTCACTAATGAATAAATGTAATTTTTAAGGATCAAGTTCAATTCCTTAATTTTAATACACATTACCTAAGTTATAAATTTTAATTTCGTAAAAATAGCATTTATAAAACTTACCATACAACTTATGTTGTCTTATTCTTTGCATAATTAAGCATTGGGGTTTCTCACTTTCCACTTAATTCTTATAATCATAAAATCATCAATGAAAAATAGCACAAAATTATCTAAAAAATAAATAAATACAATACTCATTAAACTCATTAAGTAAATAGGTGTGTTTGTTTGAAAAAGGCATAACAATGAACTCATAATGTCCATATTTTGTTATAAAATATATCTTATTTGTGTATTCATATTTGATGCCAAGTTAGTTATACCTAGATCAAAGATATATCTTTGAAAACACATTTTAACCATTAATTTTACTAACCAATACATAAATTCTATGAATGGGTAATTATTATCGATGATAATTTTATTCAACATGTGTTAGTTAATGAAAAGTCTCAAGGTATCATCATTCTACTTGATAAAGAAAACTAATGATCCCCATGGTGACACATTTGGATTGATCAATACATTTTACATTAGATATTAAATATTCATTTTAAGTTACTACATATATTCCACATTCATCCTATATGTATACTTGGATGCAGGTGTAGATATTGGTACAATATCAATGTGAAAATTGAACTATCTCCTAAGAGGTAAACAAGAAAACTCTCCAAAAAAAAATCCTTGAATTATTTATAAGATAGGATATTATTTTAGATAAGGTTCCATTTCCTTATAAATTTCATTCAGCTACACCTAATAAAAATTTCATCCGTTAAGAATTTTCATTTTCAACTACAAGGTTGAAAGAATCCTTTGGTTGAGGGATTTAACACACATTGGATGTCTACTAGTTTGTCAACATCATAAAGGAATTATACTCTTTTTCTAAGATAATAAATATTTATTTTATGTTAATATTATATTCCATGATTAAAATTAGGTCATAAGACCCTAATGGTGCTAAAAAAAGGTATACTTGGGTCTTAAAGACCCTCAGATCAAGATTAGTCTCTTCTAAACACTCCAAAACAACCACTCTTTTTATCATATTAAACTCTACCTTTCATCCTTAATATATAAGGTTTGGTAATGGATTTATAATAAATTATACATGAAATAAAACTATTAGCTTCACCTCAATCAAATAAAAATACATAAACTATACGTCTAGTCTTAATTGGTGTAGATTACAGTTAACATTTATATTATTTATAACAATGTACAACCAGTGATTTTCTATCTATTTGCCTCAAATCCAATGAAAATAGTTATATTAGTTATTATCACACATTATAAACATTAAATATCAGTTCATGGAGGTAAATACATATTATTGGATCTTATGGAAAAGGCCATAGAAGTTACCTTGCTATTGATTATGGTTCCCATTGTTTTTTAATAAAATTCTAAGGTTTGAAACTTATGTTTAAATTTTGAAAAATTTTAGAATTATTTTTATTATTCAAAAATTATTTATTATAATAAATTTAGTTAATTTTTTTATAATGGAATTGAATATTTAGGCTTATATTTCACCCTACATATTTGATATTTGTACCTTGCCTTTTGGTGAGACATTTCTTTTTCTTCTACACAATGTGAAAATTCAATGGTATCAACTAGGGTGTGTGGGTTTGTCATGTTCACATCAAGCATAAAAATCCTATAAAATAAAAAATTCAACTTATTTACCTTGATTTATACATCATGCATTTAATTTACATAATGCAGGAGGATGATAAACTTGTTATACTACTCCTGAATAGTCATAGTTCATAATTTAACAACTAGATATTTTTTAATCTTTTTTATTTTAAGTTTACACTTAGGTATCTCTTCATGAACTTAATCTAAAATTTATCTAAGTAAAAATCCATTTTTTCATATCCATTAGGATG
>JARHVA010000752.1:3230000-3320000 GCA_037957365.1 Torreya grandis | reverse complement strand
GGACTTTATCTGATGTTCCTCTTCTGATTGTTTCCGTTGTTGATCTTCCTCCTTAGTAGCCTTATGTTTGGCCTCTTACTTATTATTATTCCTTTCTACCTTATGATATTTAATTGTAGCTTATTGTTTTACCTTTTTTATTGTTTCACCCTAGTATTTTGTTTTTGTGATATAATATCTACCTATCTGATGGGATGCTCAAGCTATGATGGAGTTTGCTCATCTAGCTCTTGCATAGGAGTTGGTGAATCAAGTGGTGACTATGAATCATATGATGAGGATGATTTTATCATAGTATCTCATTATTATTATTATTCCCTATGACTATATGATGGTGGAGGAGTGAGATTATTCTTCAACAAATTATTTTCCTAGACCATCTCCTTCATTTATTGCTCAAGTCCTTATACTTGGTGCATTTTGACCTACACTAGTGGGTCTAAAAAGGAAACCATCTAGTCATTGATTGTCTAGGACATTATGGACATATAATGGGTCCTTTGATTATATAATAGAGATGGTTGTGTTATTTTTTATAGTGGGGAGTGATCTACCTACACACAAAATATCATATAATTGGATCCATATGAAATATTTTAGCTTGAATCCATTTGTGCACTACTTCAAACCCTATAGTATATTTTATTATTAAGGGAGGAGATTGGGTGATAACTACCCAAAATTCTTATCATACCTATTTCTATACATGGCATGTGTATAATGCCTTCCAAAAGAAAAAAAATCATTTCTTCTTATTGATCATAGACCTCATTTCCTATGTGTATGATAGTTGACAATAAAAATCCCTACTCTTTGATGCCTAACTTGGAAAAATCACATTCTAAAGTGATTTTTGGGGCATGCTTATTGTCCATCCAATATTTTGTGTTAGAAGTCCCTTTATTTGGTGGTGGTGGTGACACTTTTTATTTTGGTGTATTTTACTTGCCCCTATGAGCCTATGATGGAGTTGAATTTATTTGTGGTAATTCTTATGCTTAATCTTGGGAATGTGTAGGCAAAGATTGTTTTTTGCCTAGAGGCATAGATCATAAGGGTTGTATTGATATGGTATTTAGGTATTTTTATTATTGAACTTTTACATTGGAATGAAAAATGGTAATGAAAAATGGCAATGGAGTTGTGGTTATTTTGGGTAATTCATGCACTTTTATATGAATCACATTATGTAGTTTTGTGATAGATGCATTCTACCCTAGATATTATAAAACATCCATGGGCACCCTGAGATGTGAGATGATCATGGATTGAATATCAACCCACCATTGGTTCAACCTAGATAATTTATTATAGTATTGATTGGTCTTGGTCTAGGAAAGGTTGGTGAATGTAGTCGTAAGCCAAAATTCTTCATCTGGGTTGACTAGACCCTCTAGTGACTTCCATAAGGTAAAACATAATAGTCTAACAAAAAAATAGTATTGGAAGACCTAAAATTTTCCAATGAGGAACATATAAATTTTGGTTGTGGGTTCAAAGGCTAAAAATTTAAGGCAATTGAAGTTCTCATGCATCCTAATCATTTGGTAGGCAATATCAATGACCCCTTTCATTGAATGTCATGTACTCTTAGTATTCTTCTAAAACTTCTTATTAATTCACTCTAAGAGAATGCACACTAACATTTCATCCATCATGTCTATAGGGATCTTTATGCCCTATTTTAAATTTCATTTATATTAAAATGAATTTGTGGAGACTTAGTTTTTTAAGGCATAATAGATTTACCTTGAGTTAGGAGTCATGTCAGTCATGCCATGGTTGTAGTGTTGATGATAATGGTGACATATTATGAGAGATGAATCACACCCTCAATATATTTATTTATTAATGTAATCATCACCTCATCAAGCTTCCTAAAATTAGGAATCTTGATGGGATAGGACTCACAAAATATGTTAGAGTGATAGAGCTCATGCTAGTGATTCTTCAGATTGGCCATGGCTAAACATATTGGCCTTTATGGCATACATGAAATATAAAGGGTATAGATCTTGGTATATGTTTTTAATAAGTGCCAAAATAATCCCCATTTATTCTTTTTATTTAACTCTAAGAGTAATTAAAAGTTATGCACAATCCATAGTTCCTATTGTAGATGTGTTTGAAAACTTTCCTTAGTTGGAGTGGTGTTATCAAGGAATATGTGAAAAATTGACTGAATTAGAGTCAGATCACAAATTTATATTATTAAAAAAGGTTTTTAGTGTAATTATGTTCTTTTCACTCATTTTTATATATTGTTTTACACTTTAATTCATGTAATAGAATATTTTGAATGTGTTTATCTATTTGTACATGATCTTGCCTTGTGAGTTAATGTCAACTAGTTGTTGGCAATGTGATGGTTACTATTTCATGTCTATAAACATGATACATATGACTAAAGTTTTTTATGTGAGGCATCATCTTTTAACCAATACACTTTCATCTATTAGACATTATTTCATTTGATCTACTTTAGGAAAGATGTAATATTTCAAGTGTATCAATAGTTTTGAATGACCTTTGATTGTCCTCTCTCTACACATTGGTTTTTAGTGCCACATTTTTATACTTATTTGATGATCCTCATTTGACCATTGTAAGTTTTCATCCTTTCATGTTATAATTGTTCCAAAATTTCACTATATGACTTTGAATTTTCACCTTTAGTTTTGATGTCATGTGATATATAAATTACACTATACAAAAACACACAAAATTAAAACCAAAGCAATAAAATAATACATTAATCAAAAAAATCCTAATATACATGGTGTTAATAAACACCCTTTCTCATTTTTATTTGAGAATTGATAGATATTATTGACTATAAGGTTTAAACCCACAAACATTTACATGTCTTGGTATAATGGTTCCTTGAAGATCTTTAAGATAATTTTTCCTTGTTGTGATATATCGTGAATGTTATAAGGTTCCTTGTACTAATGATTATCTTGCCTAAAAATTCTCTAAATATGTTATCATATAGTAATACCACTTGTTATAAATATAATTATTTACATTTCAAGTTGTGATCATGCCATGATTTCTAAATTAACCTATTAACTTCATGTGTTCATCATGCCCTTTGACTATTTTCTTCCATTTTGGTTGAATTCATCAACCATTGAAGTAGAGAGTCTCAATCCCATAATATCATGATCATTTCAATGCATAAAATAAGAATATGTATTCCATAGTCATGATTTCTTCAAGTCTAGAGATTAGTTGAAATGGCATGAAACCTATTATACACTTTTATTTTGTCATGTACACCCATAGGATCATAATAATATGATATTCCCAATTATCTCTTTAAACATTGCATATCTTGGTGAGCATCTTGCCAAGAAATTTGTTTTATGCCTATGCTTTTCCATTTTCTTGTGGATGATAAGTTTTGCTTTTGTGGTATGATATCATAAACTCTCAGTGGGAATGTTGATGGTTTAATTTATAAAATATGTATGTCTATCGATGACCATTTTGATCAGACACCAAAATCTAGATATAATATTTTAATATAGGAACTTGGTTGCCTCCTTAGAATTGTAAATTGGGGTCACAATAGCTTCCACCCATTTGATGAATTAGTTCATTATAGTGATAATATATCTTAAATTAATTCACTTTCTAGGTGGATTTATTGGCCCTATAAAGCTGATTCCCTATTTCTCAAATGGTTGTTTTGCCATCAAAGGATTCAATGGCATATCATCTCTCTTATTAAGATTACCCATCCTATGGTAGATATTAGAGTGTTTTTAAACATGGTGTTCATATTGAAATAGGGTTGGCCACCATAAACCAATTTAAATTATATTCCTTGTAATTGATTCTCCTAAAAAATGTCCACCTATGATTCCTTGATGTGCCTCCTCAAGAAGTTGAGGTTGATCATGCTATAAAGCTACTCTACACAATACACCATTTTCATCCATCTTGTATAGAGGTATTTTAATGATGTTGAATGGGATAACCCTATTAATCAAATGATTTTTATCTCTTTCTACATATTATATAGGAAATATCCTCTGCTCTAAAAACTATGTGGTGTCTTCTAAGTTCTCAAGAATTGTATATACATGAAATAAATGTGTATATAGTGGTTCATATTATAGTTATTATGGTTCTTATCCATTTTTTATTTATATTAAATGATATGGATCCACTTTTTTCCTTACATATATTCACATTGATTTTGAACTAAAACTATTGGAAATGCATTAACCAATGAGAAATAATTCGTCTCAGCATAGGCTTACTAAGTTTCACAGAGCCTGATCATCAATGAAAAATTCAAATAACATTGCTTGAAAGTAATGTCTAAACTTATGGAGTGCAAACACCATGGTAAAGCTTCACATTCTATAGTCATATATTTTTTACTATGGCCAATATTTTGTGCCTTGCAAAGTGGATAGGATAATCTAATTCTCCATCTCTAATATGTGTAAAAATAACCCCTATTGTAGTTATAGAGGCATATATATGAACACAGGAAGGTTTGTTCCAATTAGGAAATACCAAAATTCGTGTTGTGACCAAACTCTATTTTAGATCCATGAAAGCTACTTGGCACTCATTTGTAATGTAAACATTTTATTTTTATGAAGTAACTTCTCCATTGGGGTAGATATGGATGCATATCCTTTTATGAATTTTTTGTTGTATTATGTATGTCTCAAGAATAATTAGACCTCTATAGAGCTTTTTTGTGGCAACATGCTCACAATTATTTTGATTTTGCCTTAGTACACCAATATCCCATTCATGCATACTATGTATCCCAATAAGACACCAAAAGGCATAAATAATAAGAAATTATTCAATTTTAGTGCAATGTATAGAGATTGGAATTGTTCCAACATAATTAAAAACTTAGATAAATTTTATTTAAACAAAGAAAATACATCCCAATCATCTAGGTAGGCTTTATTAACATCATGGATAAAATATTTAAAGGTAGTTACCATTTCCATAGATAACATAGTTGGAACATTCTTCAAACCAACTTACATTACCTTATATGCAAAATACTCCATGTATATTAAAAATATTATTTTGGTTTGATATTCTACTATGATTGGAATCTAGTGGTACCCACTGAACCCATTATTGAAAGAGTACACTTGATGTCCTATGATTGACTATAAAACTTCATCTATAAAATTAATTGGAAAGTGATTATTTATATAAGCATCGTATAGGACATGGTAGTCTCCACACACTCAAATTTACCCATACTTATTAAGTTGAACTCCCATTGGACTGACCCAGTCTTCATTTTCTACTAGATAATGCATACATCTTACATGTGATCTAGTTCAACCTCTAATTTTAACTTCATATTGGGTCTTAACCTATATGGTAAATTTTTCATAGGCTATGTGCACTCTTTCAGTTCTATGAAAATTTTCCTAAAAAGGGTCTACCCATTTTACTTATATGAATTTCATTGGAAAAATATCCTAGTAATCTCATAGTAATTCTAATTATTCTAAAGTCTCATTTTGCATCTATTAGTCACCCAAAGTTACAATATTTGGTATTGGTTCTATGTAAATATTACCTACCAATTTATTTAAGGGATCCTGATATATGTTTTTGGAACCATGTAGAATGGAATATTGCACTATTTTATGTGCTTCTTGATGCTTGATATTAAGATTTTCTAGATATTTTTCTTCATTTTGGTTTGTGACTTTAACTTTACGCTCTTCCACTTATCTTTATGGTCTATTTTTTCTAAAATATAATTTCTCATCACTATTAGTGGACTCTATTATTTCATCATCATCAATGATTTTATTTCATGGTTTCATAAAAACCTACTCATTTTATTTGTTTTCCTTATAATTTTGGATATATAAATTCAAATATCGAGTTATTAATTACTACAAAGATGATTATGTCATAGTACTCAAGTTTAATACCCACCTATATCATATAAACATTTTCAACTTCTGTATAACATTCTACACTAAAGGATTATCATCCTCAAAAATAAGTCTAAATAAAATCTTATTGAACATGCAACCAATGCTTTGTCTCATGTATGCATCCTTGGTTCATGTATAAAGATATTGGGAGAACTATTAGAGTATATCTAAAGACATGCACCCATTATTTAGGATCCACATCCTATATAGTCCATATAACCACACACTTATGAACATGTATTTCTAGGAAACATCCTTCTTATAAAAAGGACCATTGTTCCCTAATAGTAGTTGGTATTTAGAATCAAGTAAATAGTAGTTTACAAGCCTCATCCCATGGTAACTTATTTATTATGTGGACTTCCCACCAAGTCATAGCATATCCTTTTAGTGCATAATTGAGTTCACTCACCCTTTGGTATATGTTTGGCACATGGTTTTTAATCCTAATAATAAATGGATTCAAGTCATGAGTTGAAAATTATTATCCTAATGTACATTCTATGGAAAATACCATGTGCATTGGGTGTACTCATGATCTCCCCTTGACCAATTCAACATGTAGGTTTCTGAATAGCCACTAAGGATGTAGTATCCTAGGGTAAAATAAATTCCTTAATTGGCTCTATGTAATCCATATTTATCACATGTACTTTGTACAAAAATGCACTTCTAACCTAAATTCTAACTACACATAAGGTGACCTAAATTCATCCATTTGAAACTACATAACTAGAACATTTGTGATCATGGGTCAGTAGGTAGATTATTTATCTATTTGAAACTACTATTGAGGCTATGTTTTTGGTTAAAAAAATATTTTCTACAACTCACAGAGCAATAGGCTTAGATTTTGTACTCGTATTGAGCCAAATATTATCCCCATACACATATAGTTAATCCATCTCCTTAGGTACAATGTATGGGTAGTGCTCTATTTTATTCAAGGGCATAATGATGTTTTTATCTCCTTGGATTGATTTTAGATAATTTCACATTGTATTAATGATCATTTTATCATTGTAAGTGCACTTCTTAAAATTAACCTAGGGTGAAGCATTTTTTTAGTCTTTATGTCAATCACTTTAAAATATCCTCACAATCTTAGCTCAGCCACATTGATTTACACATCTTCTAGTTGGTCAATAGGCTTTAATATACCATAGTCTATGAGGCTTAGTGTGACTAGGTTGTAGCTAAGCATTGGCCATATAATATATTCCCATGTATATTAGAGAACCATATTCATTGTACTTCCAAATTTAAATACAATGTTAGGTAATTCACATCTTGTGAACTCAATACCTATTACACATCAACATCCTATGGATTCTTTATTTTTACATACCAAACTACCTTTTTAGTATGATGATGACCTCATGTAGACACCCATTTTATTACAATTACACATATATATATTATTCTTGTATGTATTACCTTTTCACTAAGAATTAGACATCCAGTGATGCAATATCTCATGGACCTATTCAATTACATCTTATTTCACCTGATTTACCTATCCCTTGGGCCTATGTTGTATGTTTTTTTATATTCATCCAATGTATACCATGGATCCCTACATGTTTTACCTACTTTTTATATGTTTTTATTCCCTATACACTTGTATTTGTCCTAGATACTAACATCGACATTAGTGTCCAACTTTGACATAACTATCTAGGCTTTTATTTATATCTTATTTTGTATATTTAACTTTGTGACTATTTTAGTATCCCTCTTTTCCCATCTTATGTTCATATTTTCATGTGTCACTAGGTTATAATTCATAGTCAAAAGAATATTATATATACAAAGGCTATGGTATAACTAACACACCTACCAATTTGATAAGGCAACTCTCTATTAAGAAAGTACTATTTATTTCAAGCTATAAATTTGCACTATAACACTAAATAAAACCTTTGAAGCATTCAAAAGTTTAAATATACTATTCCATCACTTATTCTAAGGGTTATTAGGAGAAATAGCATATAGTCACACTGTTATAATTCCACACACATGAATAAGAGGGAGAACTACATGTGATTATGAGGCCCTCGTAGTAGTATTGGATATATAGGTAGAACTTAGCAACAAACATGGTTTGTAGGGATAGTTCAACTCATGTTATTTTCATATCTAATTTCTCCCTCACTTAAATGGACATAGCTTAGGAATGCTTAGTTACATTCTTACTTTAGTCCTCTTGGTTGTGTGATTGGTAGTCATCTTAAAGTACTTGTTAACCTTTATGGAGTTATTAGAGAAATCTTGTACACAAAATCTAAATTATGATCATTTATTTAATCCACATAATGATCAATGTATTGCATATGAGGAATTATAATAACACTAAGACATAAATAAATCCACTTTTTCTTACAAATATGACAATGAAGGAACTAATGTTGTAAATGCAAATATAACTGAGTAAAGAAGTGATCATGATATTTCCACACTTAATTATTGATGTAACAAAATGGACCTTGATTATGACACCTTTCCTATTCCTCTATTTTATGATACCAAAGAACCAACAAATATCCAAAATGATATCATTCTTAATGTTGAAAATATAACTATTGCATCCATACCCTATTTAGTTATTTTAACAAGTGAGTATGATTCTCCCCTTTCCAATGTTGAAAATATCAAAGAAGTTTAATATTCATCCACTATCTCTCATAATGAAAATGTTGATGAAATCAAGTGTATCTCTCCTTCCCCAAATAATACTAATTTTGAAAATTCCATTACTTCTTTGCATAATTAAAATGAAAATAGTCAACTTTATTTTTCCCCTATAATTTGTGAGGAACAAATTACATGTCCCATATTTATCAGTGTGTTGGTTGAAGAAAAAAATGAGAGTGCATCTAAAAATATTAAGGAAACAAATACACAACCTACATTATTTAGGAATACAAAAAAAGTCTCAAATATATTTGATGTATCTTTTTCAAAGGTAAAACCATATAAATTTAAGAAAAAAATAACCATGTTTCCCAAAGGTTTACTAATGAAATAATTTCCTAATACAAATATCAAGGATGTAAATGATAATCATGTAAATATTCCTTTCTCACATAATAATTATTAACCTAAAGTAGAAAATGACATTGCATTACTTACTCCTATTTGTATATGATGAGACACTAAAGCTCAAAGTGAAAGTGACATACTTACATGTATTAATTTGGTACATGACATAAAAAATGTTTCTTCCCTTTCATCCTTTGCATTTGCTTCTCAAAATTAGTGTGCCTCAAAATGAAATTATAGTTCCTACTCATATATATGTCATGAAGTCCTAAACAATGTATCACCTTGAAATGATAATAATATTAAACTTTTTGTTATTCCACATGATATATCTACATATTTATACATGGGTGTTCCTTTACCAAACATTGCAAAATCATTTAAATACCTTATTTTAGAGAATAATAAAGAATCCATAATTCTTATGTTCTATACATATGGTAGTTTATAACCACTAGAAAACAAAATCCTCAACTTATTATTATTACATGTTATATATTATGACTAACATTAGATATTTACATAAACAAGTTAATACTCTAGAATTTCAAGTTTATTTTCATGAAGCTATTCTTGAGGAGAATTCATTAATAGAGAAACCTAATGAAAGGGATATGTTTGGGTATCCTTATCTTTCAAACTTTGTTGTTCCTAATTTCTCCTCCTTTGATGGTTAAGAGGATCCTAATATTCATGTATAATAATATATACACTCTTTTGAACATTGGGACCAAAATAAAGGCTTGATATTAAAGGATTTTTATCATAGCTTAAACCAAGGGACTCTTGACTAGTTTTATGCCTTTCCAAAAAGTTCATTATCAAATTTTAAATAACTTGAAGATGTATTTATATCACATTTTCATCATTATAAATTACCTAAATTACCATTGGAGAAATTACAAACATTGAAACAGATATAAAATGAGCCTATATAAGATTATATTATTTAATTTAAGGATGTTATATGCTCATTACATTACACATCCTTAGATTTTGAAATAATATTTATATTTAGTAGAGATACTCTTTCTATACTAAGAGAAAGAGCATTACATAAGCCCTTTACTTCACTCAAGATAGTATATTTGAATGTGCACAAATATGTGTGCACTTTAATGAATACATAAACTAAACTACCTATTTTTCCATTCAAATCCACTATTTTAGTAATTTTTTGGTTCATTTTATTAATTAAAATTGACTTATTAAAATATAAATGATACAAGGTTTTAAGAGGAATACCTGTGATGGGGTATGCACACCATTTATCTAGTGAGGTGGGATCTCCTTTTTGGCTAGGAAAGACTACTTGCACAATAAAAACAACTTGGAAAATATTCATTAATAATATTGATGGGTGGACTATGTGGTACAAGATTAGTTCCATGAATTTTTACACTTCCTTATAGGGATGTCAATCCATTATTTTTATGTAATCAAGGAGATAATATAATAAGATAAATTACAATAAAGCATTTGATAATATTATGAAACAAGAATGAGACAAATAAATCTATTGCATAGATATTATGAAAATGTTTGTTTCAATATGCTATGGATAAGTCTTCCTATTATTAAAATACTTTTAGTTTTTCAGTGATGGCTTCTAAATTTGGGGCAAATAAAATCACATAGAGTCTTAACTCAAAAGAGATATCACTTTGATCAATGAATAATGGGTGAGGAACTATGGGTAAGTCATGAAATGAAACCACATCATGTATAACACCAGGAATGGTCATTTATAGATAATAATGCATGATTATAGGACTTGTAAATAGTAAATTGGAAACACTTAAGGTTTATAATCTAGTCTCAAGTTGTAGATAGAAATGAAAACATAGGTGTTGATGTCAATTATCTCAGAATCGGTATCAATTAGGAAATCAATGTTGATCTAGAAAGAACCATGGTTGATCCTTACATTAGGTGATGAAAGACTCAAGATGGGGCTTAAGGAGGGCTTTAAAATATTCTAAAAGGTTTCTAAATTGGTCACTAGTTTATATAAATAGGCTTACAATAGTAAACAACACATAAATGAACAATTCATTAATATGAAATCAGTAAAATACACAACATACTTACCACTGGAAAAGCTTCTTATGCTATAGATAAATACTTCATTGATAGGGATGTGTTAGGTTTTGGACAGAGTTTGGATAGACTAAAATAATGATGGAATTCTTTTGTAGTGATCTAGGGGAATTTCATTAGCATTTTGATGTGTAAAAATCATGATCCTTGACCCTGAGGCCATATTGGTAATAAATCAATGTTGATCCTAACATAATCGATGATGATCATGGGAAACATTACCAATTTGGTTCAAGTTTAAGTTGTTGGTTATAACAACTCAATATCTCAAATTAATACTAGTCCAAATTGGTTTTTAATAGGGGTCAAGTATGGAGAGGCTATTAGGGAGGTTAAAATAACTTACCCTTAATAATTTTGTGGCGTTTTACTAGGATTTAAGAATGGTTAACTAATGACCTAGATAAAACATGAATTAATTAGATTATTTACACAATGTTAGATGGTAAAAGTTAAAACTATATTAACTAGAATAATAAAGGTAGGAAATGGGTAAGATGCATTTATATTTAATAAAATGGTGTAAATTTATAGCATCTATGTAGATGAAATTTTAGCTCTATATGGATTTAACAATGCAAACTCCAATATCAAATATCAACCACTATATAAGATGATAAATCCATTAGAATCTAAATGTCATTAGATGAATTTAACATTCAATCCCCCATTTAAATCCTAAATCCTAATTATTTCATATCATTATTAAAAAAATAGAAAAACCAAAAGGATTGGGATGAATTTACCTTAGACTCAGATTGAGATGGATGCTTGATCAAAGGATTTTGATGATGGATTTAATGGATGCTTGGAAATGGATTGGGTATGAAAATTATAGTTAACTTCCATGGAAGAAAAGCCTTGATAATATATATTATAAAGTCAAGATCAAGGGTTGATATTTGAATTTGGATGAGGAGATATAATGGCTATGGATTATTCAAGGAATATTAAATTCCTTATAAGTCTCTAGTTTAGAGACTTCTAGAGTCTTGGAAGAGTTTTTCCAATTCTAGAGGCTTATTGACTAGTTTAGGGACAATGGAGGACTAGATGGGGGTTATATAGGGATTAGGATAATATTAGGGACATAGGGATGTAGGAAAGGCTAGGTGCAGTCTAGTAGGTGGGTAGGTGGGGTTATGGGAATTTAAAATCCCCATATAATGGATAATTAGGATTAGATTAGGATAATAGGGATTCAGGATAGAATTTATGAAAGAGGTGGGATGAATAAGGTTAGTGAATGTAGGATAATATAAGGGGATATTATATGAATGGCTAGGAAGGGGGATATATTAGTGGAATAAAATAGGTTAAATACAATTAATGTCTACTAATAGGAATATTAGTTGACAATAATTAAGTGAGTGATTTTAGGTGCATACAGTCTACACCCACACATGGTAAAAATATTATTTCCAAGATAAATAAACAAGTTATAAAAAAATATTGAACCACATCAAAATACTTCTACAAAACCAAATCCATAGGTTAATAAATAAAAAAATAAAGGTGTTGAATAAAGTAAAAGAGAATGCTTATAAAGTATCTCCCATAGTTAGACCATATACCACTACCAAACAACATCCTCTTCAATTTTATTGGTACTGAGATAGACCACATGACATATTAAATATATTATTGGATAAACTATTAATCAAACTCCCTCATAATTCACATAAACCAACTCACATATTTGAGAAGGAAAAAGGACAACACTTTTCCACTTATCATGGTATTAATGGTCATCAAGATAATGAACTTTTTGCTCTTAATAAAAATCTTATATATTTAGCCAATCATGAAAACATTGCATATTAAAAATATATATCTAAACCTATTCCACATACTTCCCCTATAGGCTCATACAATAATGTTAATACATCACATGATAAGCCCTATGAGGATACATGGTCCATCGACCTTCATAAAATATGACTTCTAATAGAATTTCTTCTCCTAGGGTACTCTCTCCCAAGACTAGTCTCTCCCACACTAACCCTACCAAGAAACCATTGGTTGATTAGGTCCTTCATTTATAGGCATAAGTAGAAGGTAAACTTACATAGTATATATGGGTACTTAAATAGATACATAGAGATTCATAGGGTATTTCTATAGATACTTCAGAGATGATTATAGAAATTCAATCTAAGGTTTGATTTCCCTAGGATCATTATAGTTAGGATTTCTTAAATCCATATAGATTTCACTATATATGGTGGTTGATTTATTTCTAAGTATAAGATACGTATATAAAAAAACACATGCTTGTTACACAAATTCACCAAATACTAACATATACCATGAAAATAAATATTATTAAAAACTATTTAATGACTAACAAATAATTAAACAGTGCAAATCTATTTGATACCAAATAAAACCCATGTGATAAATTATATATATAATCATATCAATCATAAGTTGGGGGCATATCCCCTAGGTTATACTCCTAATCACTATAAACATCTACAAATCCAACACATATATATGTAAATGAATTAGGATTAAACTATGGTCCTTATGCATGTGATACAATATTTACTCTCTCCTCTAAAGAACATAGATTCCACATTATCTCCTTATACTCTCATATCAAAGTATTATAACAATTAATGAGTGTTTACATGATCTTAGTGTAACTCTACTATGGATGTCTTATCTATCCATATCTACATGTATCTCCTCATGTTATGTGGTTTTAGTTTGGTATTATACTAAAATTATTTCAATAATATCAAACAAAGGTGCATGTACACCATTAATGTCAAACACTTTCTAAATAAATCCATCTCTGAGTACATCTATAATCACACTATGAGTGAGGGCATGTATCACCTGATCTTCCATGGTAAAAAACTCCTAATTAATTACACACATTTTAAATATGACATAATTTAGTGACATATATAAAAAATAAATAATTTTATGTCCACTAGTACTCACATGTGGCCCTAAGGGCTACCTCATCTATGGTGTTGGTCATGTAAGAGCACCATCTCCTGAATCACCACTTATCTCTCCTTTACCACCACCATATGCTATAGGAATGGAACTTAGAGACAAAAATATAATAAAATACAATAAATGCCATTGGGTTTTAGACCACCACTACATGTACTAATAATTACACCCTGTATTATCTCCATTTTTTATGGGAACCATGGGATCTCTCTCATCACTTGGGTATAGATCTATATCTACATTAGTGGGTGATTGCCTATCATGCATCTTATGACCAATCCATATCATATTATTCCATCTATATGATTTTTATGGCACCCCTTGATCAATCCTAAAATGTATTAGAACTCAAACATACTAAAATAACTCATAGACACCAAAAAATCGATCAACCAACAATACACTAATACAGACCCTTTATAATTCATGTTTATCCTTAAGACACAAAATAAAATTCCTATAAGGATGCCACAAAATATAATCTAGAAATAAACTATCTAACTTAATCTAGTACTCCATAATGGTATGAAATATATGGATGATTCCATCTAGTGAGGGGACCACCAACTAGTCACACCACTGTGATATGTTTATAAGCCTAAACATGCAATAGATTCACTTCTCCAATACCTCCATAATAACTCTCTAATGTAAACTTATAGAGATAATTAGGATAATACAGTATGGCCTGATGAATACCTAGTCTTATCCAAATCAATGTGATACACTATCTAATATATCTGATAAGAAATACCAACAGTCCCACCCTCTATAGCTAAAAATTATGATAGTAAAAAAAAATAAGATTTTTTTAGTTATGGAACATCACCACTAATAATTTTATAAAACTAAATAATAATGCTCAACTCTACCTAAATATCCCTCTAATTGGTAAAATATATATGGGAATGTTGAATATAGACTCAGCTACCATATCTAGCAACCTTAACTCTCTCACCTCTAATCGACAACCAAAACATTTGATACATGTCTTCTAAGGTGATGGTCATCTCATTAGTGGGAAGCAAAAATGTTTATGTATCTATATTCCACCTCTCAACTAGGGCTACGAGGAGGTGTCTATCGTAAAGGATCTATCCCAAATGGGCCACATGCCCCAATCCCACTTAATCAATAACAACCTATTTAGCTACATCTAGACTCAACTCTGCTAATGTCAAATAATTTTTCCCATGCCAAAACTCTCAAATATGAATATCATTCTACAATAAAGAAAAGAACAATATAAAATTATTAGTGATTATATTTTGATGCAAAAATATAGAAATATCAATTAATCATATATAAAATAAAAATAAATTAGCATCAAAATTTATCACCCATGTGGGATAGAAGTTTTAGATACTATTGTCCATGCTAGATGAAAATATCAGATGCTAGCATATGAAACTAGACACTTTTATTGAGGTGCCAATATAAGCATCTAGGATGTTGATGTAAACATTTGACCTCCTAATAAAAATACCTAAAAATATGCTCAAAATGCAAAAAATCCCAAAAATCAAAATTACCAATAAATTTTAATAAATCTTACTTACCAACTAATAAAAATGATGGCCATCTAAGGCACTTCAGAGCACATCAAGTGAGGGGATTTCAAAATGGCATTATTCTTCTCAAGATTTATAACTCAAAAATAAAAAAAGTTAAAAGTGAAAATGATTTAAAAATTATATTACAAACCACCTAAGACACCACTTTTGTACCACTTCAAATATACATATCTTGATCCCCATGTATCCAAAAATTGAATCCATAAGTTACGTTGGGATCTAGACAATGAGTCCTTCCATATTATACCAAATTTTCAATTTTAAAACACTACCAAAAATAGCTAATTTTTTTACTACACAAATATTCTCTTATATTCCAAATACTACCAAAAACAATGTTAAAAGTTATTATTTTTAGTACATCCTTAACAATATCAAGTAAAATATATCAAACACATCAATGTTTTCCCTTTTTAAGGAGATGACATGTAGACACTATATCCTCTCCTATCAAAAGGAGGGTGGAATATTAGTAGCTTAATGTTTATAAACATGATCTACATAACTAAATATAGTTTTTACATTCTATATAATCAATGGGGGCATGCCTTGGAAGCATGCCCTCCACACCTATTTAGTTTATGGTGGGGACATGTTTTGGAAAATATTTCTTACACATTGGTTCTTATATAAATTTTCATATTTCTCCATATATATTGGGATAATGATTTGGAATAATGTTATCCACACTTACATAGTTTGTAAATTGGAAAAATATACAAAGTATATAATTAAAATTCACATTTGTGTTAAAATTATATAAATTAGCACCATTCACTATACATGGTTTTAACAAGAGACATATCTAAAGTGCATATGATATAAAACATGTTCCTAATAATTAAAAATTAAAATTATTTTAAAAATCCAAGACTATTTTATCAAATATTACCATAGCATAAAAAATTTATTTATTGATACCTTGACGTACTGATACCTTAATCGATCATTCATGGACTATATTGAGCTTTACCCATCTATAATGGTTGGTTATTATTTTTGGTGTGATTAGAGGGATTAAATAATTTTGTTTCATCATGTTGTTGAGTGAAATTTAATACATCACTCACCACATTATAATATATGTATATACATATCTTTTACACACAAGTTATGCTCGTTAGGAAATGATATTCTCAATGGCTAAAGTACCACTCTTCCTATTCTAGTTTACAGGCATGATCACCTCCCAACTCTCCCTACTATAGGTAAAACACAACCATGGTGAAACACACTTTACCACTTGTATACTCAATCATCTTCCTAGCCAAAAGATACATGAGGTTGTAAGCCCCATGTCTACTACTCTAGTTTTCAGAACTCTAGAACCATTTACTACATGACACATACATAAGAGTATTATATCCATTATTTATTTATGATAATATATATATATATATATAATATACTATTATTTAATTTTTTATCATATCATTTGTTGTAATTAATGTTAAAAATTAAAAATTCAATAAAAACTCAAGTGAATACAAGATGTGTTGTCCACACATGGTACCCATTTTGATAAAATTACACCTATTTTGATACAATCACACCTATTTATAGTCTTATTATATGTATATACCTTTTCACTAAGAATTATACATTTAGTGGTGTGATCTCTCATGGACTTCTTTGGTTCCATCTTATTTCACTTGATTTACCTATCTTTTGGGCTTGTATGTTATGTTTGTTTGTTTTCATCTAATGTATGCTAGGGATACCTAATTTTTTACCTTATTTATATATGTTTTTATCCCTTGGATACCTTCATCGACATTAGTGTTCATCTTTGATGCAATTATTCAGGCTTATCTTTTTATCTTTTTCCATATCTTTCACTTTGTGACTATTTTGTTAGCCTTATTTTCTTATCTTATGGTCATATTTTCATGTGTCACTAGGTTCTAATTCAAATTCAAAATGTTTTAATATATACAAAGGCTATGGTCTAACACACTAAGAAAATTAATAAGGCAACTCTCTAATAATAAATTATTATTTATTTAAAGTTATTAAATTGCACTACAACACCATATCAAATATTTGAAGCATTTAAAATGTCAAATATATAGTCACATCACTTATAACAAGGATTATTAGGAGAAATAACATATAGTCACATTATGAAAATTTGACACACATGCATATTAAGGAGAACTACATGTGAGTCTGAGGCCCTCTTAGGAGTGTTGGCTATGTAGGTAACACTTAACAATATATAGGGTTGTTAGGGCTAGTTTGACTTCATGTTACTAACCCATTTTTACTAGGTTGAAAGAGGTATAATGAAAAATAATTAGGGATTATTATTATCAATATTTAATATATAGGTAAACATAAATTGAGGCACATATTCTAGTCCAAATTTGAATTCATTCCTTTGTATATCTCTCACCGAATAGTTGTGTCAGATACATATGCATCAAAGTTACTATCCCTAATTGAAAAAAAATATATGAAGGTAAAAAATAGTCATAACATAGAACACATAAATTCCAAATCTCTAATATAGCCCTGTGACAACTTATAATCACATCCACAATCTAGAATAAAATAATAGACAATATATCCTCTCTTTATACCTTAATTTATTAGTACTAGTTGTATTTATTACACATACTTAAATGAGATATATTTTAAAAATACTATATTACATTTTTAACTTATGAGCATTAATTGATTAACATTAAAACAACTATATTGCTTGATGTTTTTCTTATGAATTCAAAATCATTAAAACACCTCATTATACACATTTCAACAATTTATGTAAGATATTTGTAATATTTTATGAGATATATTCATTTAATAGATTTTTCAAGATTTTTAAGAAGTTGGTCAAGGAAGTCACTGCTCTCTATTTCTTCATTATTTGGATAATATGTCCTTAAATCTGTGCATCAATGATTATAACATTTCTATTAGATGTAGATTATTGTTGTATGTTATGAATAACTTGAGTTTCTTAGTACATCAAGCCTTTTTCCCTTGTAGGTCCAAGATATTCATCTTATTAAATCCTCTTTATTCTTTGATCATGTAGAATTTACAAAGGATTCAAAATTTACTTTACATCTTGTTGCTTTGTAATTGCTTGGATAATGCATTCTCCTTAGGCTATGAATATATCATGTTTATGTTTCACACATGTTTTTCTCTCTTTGACATATCAAAAACTAGATAATATTTAGTATGGTATTATCCTAAAATTCTATAATATACATAATACATCTTATTTTTAGTAGTATTCAGGTAGTTTGATGCAAATTGATTATATTCACCACATAAAAAACATTGAATTAGCTAATGAACTTACTATTTATCATTATTACAACATACCTGGTATCCACCATGGTAACCTCCTCTATAACCTTTTTTTTGTTATAAACCCCAACCTTTTGATTGTTTCCTATAAATTTCCCCTTATCGTTATTAAGGAGATGAAGGAGCCCAATTTAATTGTTTTGGATAAGGAATCATAGTGTTCCATGATGATTTATATTGATATTGTGGAGATAATGTTGTCCATCTGACCAAACCCTATGGTTGATACTATGGAAATGAAGGAATAAACTCAATAACACCTTTTGTCACACTAGAACTTTCTACATCTAGGCCTAGAATTTATTTCTTTGTAGTAGGTATCTGTTGGGTTGTGACTATGAATACATTCTTAGTGATGTCTTCTTTTAGTTCCTATAAAAGACATATAAATTTATCATCATGATTTGTCAACTTAAAAAATCTATAATATAGTCTTTATGGTTTTTGAATGTACTATTTTAGTAGGTGAAATTTTTATGGCATATGTCTTACTATTCTATATATGTCACATAACTCTATTTTTATTTTAATACAATCATTCATATATTATCCATATTTATCATACTTTATACACCATAGGACTATCTTGGTTTTGTTGCTTTCATAAATCTCATACATTTTCATAATAAAATTATCTATATTCATCCCAATTTTAGAGCCATTCAATGGAGTGTCTCCATAATCCTCAATATACTCTACCCAAAGTGTAGTTACTCAAGCATTAGCATTAGTCAATAACTATGAATGTGAAATGGAAAACTTAATCCATGATCATAATCTCTCCATAAACCAAGTAGCCTTGTATTTATCTTCCAAAATAAAATAAAAATTATTTATTACATATTAAAATCTATTATTGTACTCCCATAATAACTCTCCACTTTTATGTCAAATATATTTGAGATCTTGAATGGTCTATCTTGAACACTTATTCATCTTAAATTATATAATTAATTAGTCCTTAACCTATTGAAGACATAGTGATTAACAACATTTTTATAAATGAATTCTAGAGCTAAGTTTGATAAGTCTCAAATGAGATCACACTTTTTCACGTCCTTAGTGGTCACTCCCTTAACCTTCCATTTCATGTCACAAGTTAAAAAATATTAATTAGGTTTATAAGATCCATCACACAATGTTAAATAAATGAATATTTATGCATTTAGTGACATGTTTGGTGAATTTGTAACTACTATTACTAGCTTAAGTGAACTAGTCTTTATTAGTGTTTTAAAAATTGTCGTGAAATAGAACCCAACCTCTTATAACTTATTTTTGTCTATTTTTTTTTAGTTTTTTGTGATAAGTTTATCAAATTTATCTATAAATGATTCAAACCAATTTCCACTTATCCCAAAATTTTCACTTTATTTTCTCTTTTTTGATGACAAAATATGCTTAGGGATGCATGATTATGAGATGAATGATCTGCATCTTCAACTTATTATGTTTCTGATCTTTAACCTATGATAATCCTATGATTTTTCTTAACTTCTTCCAAAGAATATTATTTCCCTAGTCTAAATAATATCTTTCCATGTAATATTGATTCATCACTATCCTCTAATTTATATAATTCTAATCTACTTTCCTCTTTCTCCTTATCTATTCCATATCCTTTATATCCCAATTTATATCTTCTTCTTTCTTGAGCCTTTTTATTTCTCACTTTGCATAATATCCAAATTCTCCAATTTATGTAATTTGTGTAGCCTCTCATTGGGATCCACTCTCTTCTATTTCCTCTATTTTAATCCTAATCCTATTATTAATTTCATTTTGGTTATTATATTTATTCTACCTTATTTATTTTCACAATTATCATTACACTCTCTCTATTTCTATGCATCCTCTATTTTCTAGGTTCAGGTTCAAGTTCCTTTGCTCATCTCTTCATCATTCACTCTTACATCACATACACCTCAATAACACATGAACTGACTAATCCATGTTGATATGGGTAGGCACCATGGCCTTTTCAATAATCAACATCTTGATCAGAGTAAGTATTTGTTGAAGAAACTTTTCTTGTATCCCTCTCACAAATAGATCCTCCATAGCCTCAAAATAAAATAATCCTTTCACAAAAAATTATATAATATTGTTGATGATCAACATTCCCCTATTCTTAGAATTAAGACCCTCCTTTCTTAAATTTTTTAAAGTTCCCAAGATGCTAATCATATTAAATCATTCTATGGCTACATGGCTTTGATTTATTTTATTACTTATACTTATACAATATTTGGTTAATCATTAATTTTGTAATAAGGATTGACACTTAGAAATATTCATATTATTGCAAGTTTTATTCAAAACTTATCTAGAAATTAATTATTGACTATGATTGATTAGATGATATGTAGATAGGCTTTTCCTAAATAAACTCAACTTAGATCTCTAATTGATGTAAACACAACAAAACTCACTAGGTTTTATTTGATTAATTTTATATTATGTTTAAGGAATTTGCTTGTGAAGTTTTGTTTTAAACTTGTTTAATTTGATTAAGATGGGCTATGACATCTTCAATAATTTAACTTAGATTCTCCCTTGACCTCACAGGACATCAAATTAAATTTGCCATTTATGATGCCTCACAAGACATCAAAGTTTAAAATATGACTTAGAAAGATAGGTGTCCACCTCACTAGGCCTCACAACACCTTAAGGATTCAACATATCCCATGCAAGACACTTGGAGTAAATATACTAATTATACAATCTACGTGGCATCATCTAGATAATTTATGAAGGAGATAGTCATTAGAATTAAAATCTTGGGGATATATGTCATAATAATAGCCCTTGTGAGCAAGCCCATCCAATCCAAGCTACCATGCATCCTCCACACATCTCACTACAATGTATAATCCCATGAGACTATACCACATGTATCAAAGCCAACTAAAAAAACCTAAGAATCCTTGTAAGGTGATGCATTTGCCCTTGGGCTCCCCTGAGGTCACCCCATGTCTATGTTGCATTGTATCCATCTAACGTTCATAAGATCTCATAAGGTAGACATTTAAGTTACACCTGAGCTATTTGATCAATGCTTGTTGATATAAAACTATCCAAGGCACCTTACAAGAATGAAACTTAGTATAATAAGAAATAATAGCCTACCAAATTAATGCATGTCCCATTTGGGCCCATGCGATGACACATGTCATTCTCATATTATTTCTATATGAGATCCATAGGTTAATTCTGAGAGGGATGCATGTCTCCATCCAATCCATATGATTAGAACCAATTTTTTGATAGTTATCAAAAATCCTTTTAAGATAAACACCTGGTAAGCAAAGCTATAATTTCCTATGAAATGACACCTAGAAAATATAAACTACTATGCCTATAAAAGCAATGCATGAAATTACCATGACTAATCAAAGTTGAATAACACCATCTAAAAGCTTGATACAAATTTAAATATGTCATGTGGTATGATACAAGTAAGATATCATTCAAAAATACATTCTGAGAGTCTGCCAGGCAATCAAAAGGTGTCACATGTTTGGATTTTGATCCAACTAGGTAGCGTAGTCATATCCAGGCCTTGTGAATACCTAACTAGATCTTATTTGACATCCATGTGTCAAAAATTATAAATATTTAGATATAAATATAAAATTTATGGTAAATAAATAATAAATTAAAGTTAAATTTGAATTCTAGTGTAATTAATTTCCAAAAGTAATAGTTTGAAGTTATTTTAAATAAATGTAAGGTTGACAAGCTTTCTATTAATATGACATGAACAAGGATCACCATCAACATTGCATTAATCAGAGTGATATTTCAAAATGAAACATAATCATGGATATTTTTATTTAAATTTCAAAGCTATATATGCATTCTCTCTCTATTGTTTGTGCTCTCATAGTTTGACAAATCTCTAGCCATTTACAAATTATACCCCTCACTTCTATTTTTCGAACTTGAAATTTTTAAAAGGATACCATAAAGACTTTGATTTCTACCTAAATTATTATGTAAAATGACACAAAAAGGTCCTTATACTCTATTTAAGTGCATTTCCTTTGAAAATGATGACTTTTTATTCTAATACGATACTTCAGTAGTCTTTAAGGATACCAAACTCCTTCCTCAGGCCATAACATATGGAGAGATACACTATAGTAAAATATATTTCAATGTGTAGGTAGTTTGGGATGTTGATGAGGATGATACCATGCCTCATATAATCCAACTAGCTTTGGATATCCTATCTATTAACTAGTTGGTCTCCACAAGGCTATAGCTAAGTCAGAGGTCATGCCATGTGTTGACCTAGTTTACATTATTTTTAGGAGGTCAAAGTGTGAGGATGGGATGCTCAAGTCAATATCCCAAGGGATCCCAATTAATTTCATATATGGACCAATATTTGAGAAGTATTATGACCTTCCCTCACTTTATATTGAGTATATCTAGGTCATCATTTATAACTGGTATGAAATACACTCCCTGGCGAAGGTCTTAGTTTCATGGGTGACAAAATCAATAGGAGTTATTCTCATAGATGATCACAAAAACTTACCCATCTAGTAATTTAGATAAGCGGTTAGGATTTTCATAGCCTTCTTAAATATAATATTTGTCAATCAACACATTACCTACATAGACACAAGGATAATTTTGTTATTTCATATCATCCTGGAGGACCAACAGATTCTCCCACTTATGGGAACTACCATCAACAATTTGGCATAAGAAATTTAGGACATTTGAAAGAATGGTTCCACCTTTTTCATGATGAGATACTTGTTAGATGAAATATGTGAAAATTATCAACTATATTAGAGTTCATGGTCTCCTAAGTGACAAGAAGTTATACTTCAAATTCTCTTAATAATACACATTCATAGGTTCAAATGCAACATAAGAGTGATTATAGAAGACTTATACCCAATGTTCTATAAGTTAATCACTACATACAAGATGTAGAGGGTTCCCCTTGAAGTTAGGTAGACTTTGAGAGACATGGGTATTTATTGTTTTTACCTAGACTATATAGTCATCAGGATAAGAGTGATGGTGGCCCCTCTTAGGCTGCCAAGGTATGTACTAATGAAGCTAGTTGAGGAAGAGATGACCTATCAAATTATACATGGATTTGATGGAGTCTTCAAAAAAAAAAAGAATACATCCCCAAATAAAGTTCCACATAAACTAGGGAGGACCAAGATTACAAAATGGCATGACATTATTATAGTTTCTACGTATAGGGATTCATACTTGTTGCCTAAAGATGACTTTAGAACATGGGATCCCAATAATGTCATTTCTAAGAATCTATTCAAATAAAATACAGATGTAGTAATGGAATACAAGCATCAATAAGAAGTTAATGAATGTATATACATATATTTTTTGAATGATGAGGTGGTGCTTTGTAATCCTACAAGGAAAAACATTGAACTAGAAATGAGGCTAGATAGAAAAAGAAAAAGGAAGATATTGAAAAGTCTTGGCTACTACCAACCCATGGGAGCATGTTTTATATTTATTATGAGGAAGGAAAAGATGAGTAATATGAAGACAATAGTCATATTATTAGTAATAGACCAAGGAAGCCTCCACAGCTTACTAATTCATGTTATTAGGACCTAACTCTAAGCTTTGAGCAAAGAGGATCTAACAGTCAACTTGGCCCCTCCCAAGGGCCCACATTAATCTCTACATCTACTATGGGAGTTGATATGGAGAGCCTAAGTTAGCCTAAACCTATTTCCATTGACCTTAAAAAATTGCAACAAGGTATCGATCTCTTTATGGAAGAATTATAGGCAATATCTAGTATAAACATCAAGGTCTACTCGAGGAAAATGGAACCCAAGACTATTATGAAAGGAGTAATAACCCCTCCATTAGCTTCTTAGGTGACTAATATTATCAATAACATACCTTAGGCCCCTAATTTAAGTACAAAATCACTATCTTCTTTCCCAATTATTAGTACATTTCAAAATGCTTCTACTTCTATATTTGTTCCCCCCACCATTATCCCCTAATTGGATCCAATGTCCTCAACCTTTGAAACTACCACTAATCAACATCTAGTTGACAATAGTATGATCCAAGATAGTATTTCCTTAATATTTACCATCCCCCAATTCATTTATCATACCACTATAAATATTTCACCTTCATCAGGCTCTCAATTCACTAGTGCTAGTTAGTTTGTAGATTCTACTGCTTCTTAGGTAGCAGTAACTACTACATCACTTGCCATTGGTTCCCCTATATCAACAAGGCCATTAAGGCCCATTTAAAATTAGTTCACCTTCTCAAATCCACCTTTTCCTACATCCCCATTTAAAATTACTATAGTTTTAAAGGTGAGTGTACCTCCAAAATTTCCTTCATTTATTATTAATATGGGCCTTGTAAGAGTTTTATTTGTCACACTTAGGCAGATAGACCCAACATGATTGCCACACATTCCTAATACAACTTTAGCCTTTTTCTTGACCCAAGCACCTCCATTAAAACCACCTCCAATAAAACTAATGCCTACTATTATCCCAAACTGGGTCAGAGACATTATAATAGTAACAAGACTAGAGAGGAAATAGGTAGTCCTCTCTTTACCACAAATTGCCATGAGATTTAATGTTT
Source organism: Torreya grandis (assembly GCA_037957365.1). Classification (NCBI taxonomy): domain Eukaryota; kingdom Viridiplantae; phylum Streptophyta; class Pinopsida; order Cupressales; family Taxaceae; genus Torreya; species Torreya grandis. The sequence goes on along the minus strand of JARHVA010000752.1, from coordinate 3,294,412 downwards.
TATAGGTACAATGAAGAGAGTGGTAAGGAGGTATGTTGAGAAACCTTAATTTGTCTTAGTTATGGCACATGAAAGTGAAGAGTCCATATTAACTTTAATAAAGAAAAGAAAAGTTGGCCTAGGTGAAGTGGATGAGTATATAGAGGACCATGTGTCCATGATCCAAGCTAATGTAGAATCTACAGTGGCCTTGATGAAAATAATTTAGTATGAGATGAAGAGACTAAAGGAATATGAAGTGCCCATAGTGTTGCATAATATTATTGTCTAGGTAATTAATGTAGTCATCAATATCTTCAATTTATACAAAGTCATGAAGATAAGACAAGAAGATGGGACTCTGTAGTATAATGTGGTCATTAAATTTAACCAAAAACTTGCACTCTATGAGGCCAAATTGGTAAGCTTGGCTAGAGTTTCAAGGAATAATAAGATCCTAGACCTAAATATATTTCCCCTTGAAGATATCATCTTATCATAGACCATATTAATTAATGGAAGAAGGATATTGAAGAGGTGGATAGAATAGGTCAAGGATGTAATAGCATCCTTAGAGAAGAAAAAATTCAAGATTTCCCTATTATTGAAGGATGTCATGGTTACTAGGTTGACCAGACTTGATGGCTCCTTCATGGATGACCAAGAATTTAGGACTCAAATGAAGGTATTTGTTTCCAAATTTCAATAGGATATAGCCAGTGCCAAGAATACCATTAAGGTAATGATCATTTTGGCTTTACCCAATCAAAGTGTAGAAAGAGCTAAGGCCATTAATGAAGCATTGAGGCATGTACTTGTAGAACATAATAGGATAATTTAGAAAATTACCAACCTATTTCATCCCATGATCTTGTACTTTGGTAAAATTAACTAGGATTACTTAGTGTGCATGGAATTTTGGATAAAGAAAGAGGCAGAGAAGAAGAGGTAGCAATAGCAAGTTGGTCTGTAACCTACTCAAGGGCCTTGAGGAATATTCAGCTTTGTTTTTTAAATTTAAATTTAGAATATTCCATTGTAATATGTGGCATTTTCTCCACTTTGATTTATTTGGGAATATTTTAATGGGCCCACTTAAACTTGTATAGGAAATTTTGAGGCCTATATATAAGTGTTTTCCCCTCATTGTAAATAAAGAATAGTTGTTATAGTACTAATACAAGAGAGCTAAGATTTTGAGATATTTTCTATATGATTTATTGTGTAATTTTGTGGTTTCTAATTCTCATGCATTTTTAGAGTTAATTTTCTCTTTCTACTAACTAATCTAGCAATAATATAAATATATGCATCGGTTGGTTTGAATTTAACACTAAGCTAAAAAATCTACTAGTATATGTGTTTTGTTTTCATCTTATTTACAATTGAATGTGATTATGAAATTTAAAGTACATGAGTAACTTTTATACAACATTATGCTTTTAGATATATGCATTCCCTTTCCTTTGAAGCATCAACTTCATTCATTTGGATTTGAGCATTACACTAATGTTAGTGAATTTTAGTTTTACATGTTATTGTCATAAAAGTTTAAAGAATTGACATTTCTATCCCTCTGGAGCAAAATTTATTTTCTACTCTACCCTACATAACTTTATATCTATATTATGAATCACTTTAGTTTAGATCATTCTATAAATATTAATGGTTTATTTGTGTTTGGATAATAATTGGCAAAGTTTAGAATAATTTCACAAATATTAGCAAGAACTAAAGTGTCACTATGTATAATCTGTTATCCTTACAATAGAGTCTACTTGCAGATTTACAAGTGGTATCTATATATTTGCTATTTTTAGTAGTAGTTATATAAATAACTCAAGCCCTAAGTCTTTTAGGACTTAAAATTGAGCTCATTACTTTCCCAAGTTCTTTAGTGACATAGGGAGCACATTAAGTGCATCAACAAGAAGGGAAAAGCTAGTGCTATAAGGAGGGGCCCTATGTAATTACATTCATACATCTTGGTGAAATTGTAGTTTACTTCATTAAATATATGAAAAATTATTTAAAATTACACAAATATTGTTAAAGGACACTAAATATCTACATTCTTTACATGAATCTTTGCATTCTTTGAAGTATTTCATCAAAGTTAATGTTCATTCATATAAATTTGGTAAATAATATAGATATTTGTCTAAATTTGTGCAAAGATATGTGAAATACCCCATTATTTAGGCATATTGAAGGTTTTTTTGATTATCATTGCAAAGGCTAACATAAATTTGGTAAATAATCTAGATATTTGTGAGAATTTATGGAAAGGTCAATTGATGAGACCTTGTTTATACTAAATCTAGGAATTTAAGATCATAATTACTTTAATCCATCTAGTATTAAGTTAACCTTGATGTATATTTATGATGAAATATGTTTTGAAATGCTTAAACACTCTCAAGTTATTAAATTAGGCATAAAAAATCTTTGAAATTATGGTCTAACACTGATCTTTATAGGTTAATGTGCAAGACTAATAATATTTATGTAGGTATTGAAAACACTAAGGTTTCAAAGCTTGGATCCTCAAATACCAAATTAAAGCTACTTAATAAAAGGATTTTCTATAGAATATTGACTAATCTTTGTAATATTTGTCACTTGTGAAGCTACCTTTGAATTTCTTCTACTCTTAATACGTGTTCTACATCTTGGAGTTACCTAGGATTAGAACCAAATCTTGATCTGAACCCAAGGTCCCTTTGGCATCCCTAGAAACCCATAGTAAGGATAGAGAAGACAAAGGTAAATGTAAGAAGTTTAGGACCCAACCAAATTCCCCATTTAACAGAAATTTACAACCCCTCTTGCTAGTCATGGAATGGTTATCTACTCATCCATCAATGTCCCTAGAGCCATACATTACTTGCTAAGGAACCTAAAAACATTTGCCTCTCTTTACCCCAACTAGTAGAGTAATAATTTAAGAGAATACAAAGTTATTTAAAGCATCTTTGAGCCTACTTAACATAATTCATGAGGATGTGGCTTGATATTTCTTTCCCTTTACATTCTAAGATGTGACTTATGATTGGTTCCTTAACTTGTCAATAGATTCCATCATGGGATGGGGTCAATTTAATGATACTTTTATTACCCATTTTGGTAGGGTAGTAATCTTGAGAGTTATGTATAAATAATTCACCACCCTCAAAAGGGACATAAAGGAACCAATTAGATCATTTAATATAAGGTTTCAAAATATGTATAGCATGACATCCCCACCCTGTAAGCCAGTAGATAATTTGGCATTAAAAATATAAAAAAATACCTTGGACCCAATGATAGTTTCCTTCCTAAGAAGAGACATTAATATTGACATGTTGCCTTTGGTATATGCTAAAGCCATCCATATTGATGATAAAATGCACCTATAAGGGCATCCTGACTTTGCTATACCGAATAATGACCCAATGATGCCTAATTTGAATGTCATACCCAACATGAATCAAAATCTACATATATTAACCCAAATATCAATAATCAACTAGTTTTCATTAAGCTATGATGCACCCAACTAGCATCTAGGATTCTTTTGGGACTAACATACCCCATTCATTTAAAATTGGGGACCCTTGAGAGATCTGTGTATCCAAGTTTGAATCATATGAACGTTGAGGTATTTTGATAGAATTCAAAGATCATCCACTCAAGTATGGAGCATATTATAATAATTTAAAACCTCATTTTCTAGACTAACCTTACTGATGAGTTATGTGAGTCATTTTGTAGGTTCCATGGAAGGTTTAGGGTTTGGTGTTCAAAAACCCTAGGTGGCCCTTGGTTCAAATTCAAATAATGGTGGGAGAAAAGTTATTGGGAACTAATGAAATAATTTTTTGAACAAAGTGTTTACATCATGTTTTTAAACATGACTTGAGCTTTTATTTAGTCCTTTCCCCTTTCTTTTTTCCTTGGGTCTAATTTGATGTATTCATGAGGTCCCTTTTACATTGCCAAACTTAGCCTATGTTATTAATATTAAGGCCCTATTAGGAATAAGTGATTAAAATTAATTAATTATTCAATAATATGCACCATGAAAATCATTCCTTAGAATCACAATAGCAGAGACATATGAAATAAAGATTTAGATTTACGCAAAAATACACACATAACACTGATATAGCATGGTTCACCCAATGTGGGCTACGTCCACCAAGAGGATCTCAATAATATTATAAAAATGAGTAAAAAACAACTCTAAACAATAAACCTCTCATAGAGATAATTTTTTTTAGCCTGAATTCACACTAGAATTCTTGAGATGCAAAGTTACACCTCAAAACTGATCACACTAATTGCAAAAAGAATGTAAAGCTCAAAACTCAATGTAAAATGCAATTACTAATGTGTTACCCCTCTCCCATATCTATACTTTTCAAAATACCTTGAAATTTTTTCTATAACCATAAGGATAACCATATCCCCATAAAATAAGGCACAAAGTAAGGGAGGTTTCAACCACATAATCCCCTGATTCTCTCAACACCTTTAAATCATACCCACTTCTCAAAAACGTTCCATAAAAAAGGGAAGTGGTTAAAATTTGTCCCACCATTGTAAAAGATAAATATTTAATGTTAAAATTGTTTTGGTAATTTTATTTTTACCTTAGGGGTGTTAAAATGAACTCCACATTTAACAATCTCCCGCTTGGAGTTTGTTTCCCCTTGAACAAAATATAACACTCCTCCATGAACTTCATAAAGACCAACCATATCTAAACATAACCTCAAACTCTCCAATGTGACTACCTTAGTTATCATATCCATGAGATTCTGACTCATATGTATCTTCTCTAGCTTCACCATGTTTTCCTCCAAATCTATCCTGATGAAATGATATCACATCTATATGTGCTTCATCCTCGAGTGGAAAGTAGAGTTCTTGGCTAAATGTATAGCACTCTAACTATCACTATGTAGTCACCCAATTTCTTGCTTATGCCCCAACTCATTAATTAACTATTATAACCAAATCATCTCTTTGTTATCTTCTTTAGTAGTAACATACTCAATCTTTATGGTTGATAAAGCCACAAACTTCTATATTTGGAAAATCCAACTAACTATTGTATCCTTGATATTAAATACATAACAAGTTATAATCCTCCTCTTATCAACATCCCCAGTCATATCTGAGTCCACATAACATGCAAAGTGTTGTCTGATCCACCAAAACATAATGTTGTACCCATGATTCCTCACAAATATCAAAGAATCCATTTCACTGCTTGCTAGTGCTCATAACCTAGATTACTCATGTACCTACTTACTACTCCCACTACATGGACAATATCTATCCTAATATAGACCATATCATACATCAAGCTACCAACCACTGATTATTAAGCTACCTTGGACATCTTTAGCTTTTCTTCTGTTATCTTGGGACATTATTCCTTTGATAATTTGAAATGGCCTACCAAGGGAGTCCCAACCATCTTAGCATCCTACATGTTAAACCTCTCCAAAACTTTCTTCATGTACTCTTCCTAGGATAGGATTAGCTTCTTCTCCTTCTTGTCTTGATTTATCCTCATACTAAGGATTTTCTTCATTGCACCTAAATCCTTCATAGAAAAGGAATCACTAAGCTGCTTCTTGAGCACTTGAATCTGTTGCATGTTCTTTCCTAAAACCAACATGTCATCTACATACAAGCATCAAATAATATAATTACCATCGTCAAATCTCTTAACATACATGCAATGGTCATAATGACACCTAGAGTAACCCTATTCCAACATAAATCTATCAAACTTTATATACCATTATCATGGAACTTGTTTAAGTCCATACAAGCTCTTTTTTAGTTTGCACACCAATTTCTCCTTTCCTTTAACCTCATAACCTTGTGGTTGTTACATATATAATTCCTCCTCCAAATCACCATGAAGTCACATCTAATTATTTTAAATATAAATCCTCTACTGCAAATATACCAAGCACAATTCTAATGGAAGTCATTTTAATAATAGGAAAAAGATCTCATCAAAACCAATACCTTTCTTCTATGCAAACCTCTTGACTACTAACTGGGACTTTTACCTTTTCCTTCCTCCATACTCTTCTTTGATTTTGTATACCCACTTATTCTATAATGCTCTCTTTCCCTTGGGTAGCTTCACCAAATCCTATGTCTGGTTCTCCATGAGAGAATTATATTCTTATTCCATGGCTTACTTCCAATTATTCCTAGCATTCACCTACATTGCTTCCTCAAGACATAATGTTTCTCCACTATCAGTAAGTAAAAAATAACTCAAATATGGGGGAAAATTTTCAAGAAATTTTTGTAACTTAAGAGACCTTCTTACTAGAGGAGTTTGGTGTTCTTATGTAGGAGGTTCCTGAACTATCTCCTTGGACACTTTACCATTCATAATATCATCCAACACTATGTACTCTTTTTGTTCATATTCCTACAATTGATCCTTATAAATTACTTTTTATTTAAATACAACATCCCTAGACCAAAATATATTTTTTGTCTCTAAGACTCCAAACTCAAAAACCAAAGTCATCCTCACCATAACCAATAAAGGCGCATCTATCAGACTTAGCCTCTAACTTGGTCCGATCCTTCTTGGGAACATAAACCAAAGTCTCACATCTAAAGACCTTAATAAAATAATAATTAACTTTCTTTCCAGACCAATCTTCCTCAGGTATGCCTCCATCCAAAGGTACTAAAGGTCCTTTGTTAATCAGATATACCACTATCATAACTACTTCTATCCAAAACATTAGAGGTAGCCTTGCATGTAACCTCATGCTCCTAGCATGATCCATGATTGTCATATTCATCCTCTCTTACACTCTATTCTCATGTGGTGTCCCTAGAATCATCCTTTTCCTATGAATTCCATTCTATGAACAATAATCATCAAATGCTTTGCTATAATACTCACCTCCATTATCTAACCTAAGACATTTCAACTTGAGACTTGTTTTATTCTCAAATAAAGCTTTTCATCTCTTGAATGTTTCAAGCACATTATATTTCTTCTTAATGTAATAAACCCAAAATTTCCTAGTTTCATCATCAATAAATGTAACATTATAATTTGAACCATCAATAGAAAATACCTAATTTGGCCCCCATACATCTGAGTGAACCAAATCTAACTTATTCTCCTTCTTTGTAGGTCCAAACCTCAATAACTTAACTCACTTCTACTTCCCTTACACACAATCATCATATAAGTCTAGATCAACTTGTTTCAATTCAAATAACTTTTCTTTCAAGATATCCATGCCCTTTCAACTCATATGAACAAGCCTGTAGTGCCACAAAGTTGCATCTCCATCTATAGTAACTAAATTACAATGATCAACACTACTATTCAAATACAAATTTCCAATTTTATTACCTCTCAAAACCATAAGAGCATCCTTGGTAACTTTTCAAGAGTCTATTTAAAACATCACCAGATAACCCTCACTATCCAATTGCCCTATCGAAATTAAATTCTACCTTAACTGTGGGACATGTTTGAAATATTTTAGTAGCCATGTGTTCCCATTCTACATATTCATCTGAACATAACCTTCCATAATGTATTTCATGGTTCATCATCACCAAGATAAAAATGTCAAAATCTCCTTGAACATAATCCATAAAATGATGCCTATGTGGGGTGGCATAAAAGGAAGCCCCTAAATCTAACACCCAATATTTAGAAACATTATCCAAGGAATGAATTAAAAAATATTGACTAACATTACCTATTTCCATATTTAACTCTTTGGTCTCCTCATGTTTTATCTTCTTATTTCAAAGATCCCAACATTTCTTCTTTGTGTTTCCACTTTTCTCACAGTGCCAACACACCATCTTGGTTCTAGATTTAGATCTTCCTTGACCCTTTTAATTTCCATAGTTTTCTTTGCTTCTATCCTTTTGTCTCCCTCTAGTCTCCACCACCAAAGCATTCCCTAAAGATGATTCCCCAATGCTCTTCCTTCGTATTTCCTTGCTAACAATCACACCTATAACATCCTCAAAATTTAAAATTCCCTTAGCAGGGATGACATTACATAAAACCATAACTAGGCTATCCCAACTATTTGGTAAGGAGAAAAAAATAAATAAATCCTTAACTTCATCTTCAAATTTAATACCAACAGAAGTTAGCATACTCATAATCATATTAGAATTATTCAAATGATTAGTTATAGAACCATTTTTAGACATTTTCATATTAAATAACCTTTTCATCAAAAATATTTTATTAGAGGTAGAGGGTTTTTCATATAACTCACCTAATTTATTCATCATAAGAAATGTATTTGTCTCCTCTAAAATATTTAAGGCAACCAAAGATGCAAGGCACAACTGTATGGCTCCCAGTGCTTTCCTATCAAATAAATTCCAATCTACCTAATTCATACCTGAAGGTTATCCTATTTTCCCCATCAAATGGATATGAAGATCCTTTTGAAATAACTAATCTTCCATCTACATCTTCCATAATCTAAAATTCTACCCATTGAATTTTTCAACTCTAGATCTATCATTATCTATCATAGCTCCCACTCAAGTTAATATCTTTCCCTACAATTCACCACTTTAAAAAAACCACTAAAGCTAGCTATGATATGATTTTTTATGAATAAGTGATTATAATTAATTAATTATGAAATAATATGCAACATGGAAATCATTCTTTAGAATCATAGCAGTAGAGACATATGGAAAAAAATTTAGATCTAAGCAAAAATATACACATAACATCGATATAACATGGTTCACCCAATGTGGGTTACATCCACCAAGAGGATCTTAATAATGTTATAAAAAAGAGTAAAAAATAACTCTAAATAAGAAACCTCTCATAGATATAATTTTCTCTAGCCTGAATTCACACTAGAATTCCCAAAATGCAAAGCTACACCTCAAAACTAATCACACTAACCGCAAAAAGAATGTAGAGTTCAAAATTCAATGCAAAATGCAATGAATAATGTGTTACCCCTCTCACATATCTATAATTTTCAAAATCCATTGAAAAATGTGCCATAACCATAAGGATAACCATATCCCCATAAAATAAGGTAGAAAATAAGGGAGGTTTCAACCATATAATCCCCTAATTCTCTCAACACCTTTAAATCATACCTACTTCCCAAAAACGTGCCACAAAAAAGGGAAGTGGTTAAAATTCATCCCACCATTGTAAAAGGTAAATATTTCATTTTAAAATTGTCTCAAAAATTTTACTTTTACCTTAGGGGTGTTAAAACAAACTCCACATTTAACATGCCCCAATATTCATCTTGACCTTAGTCTTGATAATTTATGCTATGTATTTATGTCCTCGAGTCTAATAGTTATCTCCCTCATCCTTTGTAGGATCCTAAAACTAATGCTTTCTCACCAAATTTGATCAGATGAAGTGCATTAGTTGAGAAACCCTTGCTTAAACAATGTGCATCAGATTTATATCAATGACAATTACTTGCTCATTGGATTTGATCCAACGACATGAGCCAGAGGAGGAAAAGTTAAAATGGATACAAGTCCCTAGGAGTCAGATGTATGGTGGCTTGGTAATAAAAGGAAAGAAATGAAAGGGACCCACTTAATAAATGTATTTAATTAATGATCAGGGCCCCCACCAAAATCAGTTATTATTGCTCACTCACTGGATTTGATCCAACAGTGCAAGAGGACATTCGATCAATAAATAGGCCTCACCAAGATCAATGGTACTCACTCATGTGTTAGATCTAATCCAATGGCATGAAGAACTTTATGAATTTTCAAGGCTCTATGATCTTGACATGTGGCCAATACTTGACCAAGGTAGTAACTAACAAGAGATACATGACATGAGAAAGATCTATGAGAATGCCAAGTGTCATGACCATGAGCTTGGAGATCAATGGACTAGTAAAAATGTGAAGACTTGAATTTAGATCAATGGATCACACTAAGCCTAGGATCTTGATCCAATAGAGTGAAATAAAGGATTTTTTAAAAATACAATAGCTAGCATCTGAATGGTAATTATGAAAATTGTAATGAAAAGCCTAGAATGATGCCACATGGAATCCACATAAGCATAAAAGGTCAAAATTAAGGATTTTCTAAAGTCAAAAATGTAAGGGTATAAAGCAAAAGGGTTCCCATCAAATCCAAACCATGTATGAATTTAAAGTCTAAATATCTTTTTCCATTAATGCCTAGAAACTTAAACCCTCTATAAAGAGGACCCAAATTCACTTAGTCAATTATAGTTCAATCAAGATAGTGTAATTGTGCCTCTAAGAGCAAGTGCCTTAGTAACACCCTTGACAATCCTACAAGAATAATTTAGTATCATCAATGTTGGCTAGTAGGTAATAATTGAAAATGGAATTAGAGATCTATCTAACCTCCAATAGTTAAGGGAGGGTTTTTAAGGATATAAATATAGACTTGGTGGCCCTAAATGTTCATGGAGTAAGGAACTAGTCTAAATTATTCTTATTGGTGGATGAATTGTATCCCATCTCTCAAAAAGAGAAGATAAATGCCACAACACATAAAAGGTACAATGACCTAGTTGCAATTAAAATGGCCAACACCTACCATGCCATAGAAAAACTAGAGGTAATGCATTGTATTGATGTCATTTCTCCTATCTTTGTGGATTATAAGATATATGGAGAGTGGATTATTCAAGAGGATATCCCCAAGAGAGTGTCATATATCTCTCCCATGGCCTTTGAGGCCTATTATAAGATTATTTTACCTAATCTCAACCTCCCTAACATGAGGAACTAGACTAACACCCAAGACCTTGATTCAGTCCTTACACCTTGGCTAATCTAAGGACCCCATGTCTTTAGGACCCTAGATGGAAAAATTCCTATACTCCAATCTAGGGAGGGCATTAGATGGCCATGGCCCTCCTTCTAGAACTAGTATAGCTTCTCTTTTTGATGGTTCCAAGTGAACCATAGGTACTCTCTAGTTTTTAAAGAACACTTCTCATTTTAGAATATGAGGATTCAAGGCATGAGTTGCAAGTGTTTGGAAATTAAGAGGCTTGTGGTGAAAATAGAAGCAAAGCAACATGGACTATTCCATAATATTTATAAAATTTGATGGTATGGATCCATCTTAGTACCTTTCTTGAAAATATTGATGTTAATATAAAAAAATCTAACCCAGATCTGAACCACTAACTAACTAAATGGTTATAAACAATGTATTTAAGCTAATGTGAATTATTTTTTAAAAAAGATAAAAAGGAGAAGGTAGAGTGAGAAAGAAATATTGATTGTTTATATTTTATTATTAACATATTGAAAATATTTCAATATTTCTTGAGCATGATCTCAATTAGCATATAGTGTAATGTAGCCTAAGCGCATGTTCCACTACAAACTAGGCCTAGCCCTGAAGGTAGGATGACAATACAAGTAAAAATTGGATTTACATTAAATTTTTACACTACATTTAGATATCTAAAGCACATATTTATTATAGAGCAAATAAAATGAATTAAATTCAATTCTTTCAACTAACCTAGCATACATAAATTAACAACCCTATAATTAATGATTTTAACTCAGAATTTCTTGAAACCATTCATATTCAAATTTAGACAAACAATTGAGAAACTTATCAATTCAAACACATCAAACTAGATAATTCTTGTATAATTATTTTATCTCTTATATTAATCACTTAAAATGGTATAAAATATAATAAAGTCTCTCCTTCTTGGGCCTTGACATAGATTGGCTTGACTGAAGATAACAACATCAAGCCATGGATCAAGAATATCGTTAAAAGGCAAGAAGAAAGGAGGATACAAGTCCATTAAGCCCAAGAAAGATAAAGTCTTGACACCCTAGAAACTTCTAGTAGTACAAGTGTGGAGGTGCATAAGCATCCAAAATTCGAGAAACTAGAGGTTAAGGTGCAATTTAACCCATATACAACATCTTTGGAAAGAACCACAACAAGGGTGGCTATGGTGGGTCAAGAAGAATTCACCTTTCAAAATGTAGAGCCATTTATAGGGTTAATCCCTTTTGGAGGAAAAAAACTTAGAGAGGATCCCATCCATGAAGAGGATGTCTAAATTTTGATTGAGGCTCAATCTTATTAATCTAGGGCCAATGTCTAGGGATTGGTGCAAAGAATTAAGAACCTGAAGAGAGAAAAAGAGAATTTGTAGACTCAAGTAATTTTATCAGTGTTGGATACCATGACTAAAATGTTGGAGGATTCATTCCATGACATGTTCAAAGCATTAAATTATATGATATTAAGGTAAGATGCATTAGAAAACTAGGCCACCTTATCCAAGGAGCTATTTACTCAATGGAAAACATTTGAACATAAGACTACCCAACTTCTTAACATCCAAGTTAGGAAGCAAATCTCAAATTTCAAATCCATCAGCATGGAGCACCTAAGTACCATTTTATGAATTGTTATGGACAAGGTCCAAGACATGAGTGCTTGGTACACCAAAGTGGAGGAACTTATGGAGAAGGAGAAATAGCTCATGGGTAGAATTTAGAATCTCCTAGGAACTATGTGTAGACATCCAATTCTTAACACCATTTGTGTTGAAATTATCAATCTTACTCGAAGTGCACTCAAATGCACATTTTAGGTCAAAATATATAAAATACCATAAATGGTTCAAACTTATCACTTAAAAGTTCTATTTTAGGTCAAAGTATCCCTAAATATGGAAATGCAATTTATGGGCCAGCTAACTTTGATCAGATCATTTCAAGTCAAAATGATAATTTTTCCATTTACTGCTCTGGATCACTCTTTTATTCTAATTCATTGGTGCACATCATATACCTTTTTTATTTTGTGTTGTAAACATCCTAAATGGGAATACAACTCCAATTCATCTAACATCACCTTCCAGTTCCTCTCCAGTCAAATTATGACCCAGTAATATGACCTTTTGACCATTTTGATTAATTGAGGGCTAATTTTCTAATAATTGCACAAATGTTGATTAACCTTGTTTAAGGCTAATTAATCCAAATCAAGAGCTTCAGTACATTTTCCATGAGATTTGTTGAATATTTATTTTTAAAAATTGATTCTTATTAACTGCATCATAGGTGACATCATTTCTTGGGAAGACACCTAGGCCATAAATACCATAAATATCAGGATTATGGGTCATCCATGCCTAGCTAATGCCTCCCATACCTCTTCAATGCCCCTTCTTCCAAGGTCATGATGAAGATAATTATGGACTTAATTCTAAATATTAGGATTATCCATGGCCACACATCTCAATCTTGAGATAGATGGTCATGGTTGATCCTAACCAATCTCAAAAATCTATAAATAGAGAGGCCATGTACATGAATTCTAAGCTTGAATATTGCAAAGTTATAATGTTAAATTGTTTCCATAAGGCTTTGCATTTTATCATATATTTTTCTTAGAATATTAATTGATAGGCTAGTTTAGTGATTTATAATCAAGAGCCTGGGTTTTATGGAGTGCTCTTGAGGCATTGGAGGAGCTTACCACCATTGTTGACAAAGACAAGGATGCTTAATCAAGGTAGAACATGTTTTTGAGCCACATGGGTATGGTGAATCCATTTGGGAAGGTAATATGGTGTTGTTTTATTTCATTTGTTTCTTTTTATCCTTTGTAATTCCCATAGGAATAGATAGGCTTGGTTAGTTAGTTATTTTTGCATGTTTAATTATTTATGGACTAATGCTTGACTAACTTGCTTTGTAATCCTCTCTACACTATGATCAAGGATCTTGCATAGCCCACTACCCTAGGGATTATTAGTGATGAGTAATTATAGCATAGAGTGACTTTGTAAACTCAAGAAATCAAGGGTAAAAGTCATGGGTAAGATGATATTAGAATATTAGACATAATATTCAATGCAGGGGAGAGGATCAATGGAGCAAAAAGTGTTAAGAAATCTTTAGCTAGGAATGTCAAAGATTTTTGTGAGCTGGCTGATCAAGAAGAGGAGTGTATCACAAGGCCCACTATAGACTTACACTTATTAGATGAACAACATGCAAGAGCCATGAGTATCATTTAATAGTAAAGGGCCCCACCTCTAACATCCTAATTAGGGTTTTCTTAAGAGATGGAATATTATTTTGTAAGGGCACACACTAGTTTATTAGCATGATTGCCTCTAGGTTAATAGGATTGTAGAAGACACATGTCTTATATTTATTAAAAAGATAATTGTCTTTTATGCACCTATATTAGTAAAATTGACTGGTATACTACCTAGATTTATATAAAGGCATGTAATACCATTTATAAAGGGAGATACTTTGAGATATTTTTGTATCATTTTGAGCAATTAATGCAAGAGATCAAAAAAAATTGTATGAATTTTTTGGTTTGATGTGTTTTATTTACTAAGTCTCTCAATTTTTTTTTCTAAATTTGAATATGAATGGTTTCAAAAAATACTGAGTTAAATCATTAATTATAGGGTTACTAACTTGTGTATGCTAGGTTAGTTGAAAGAATTGAATTTACTTTGCTTTATTTGATTTTCAACAAAGATGTGCTTCAGCTATCTAAATGTAGTGTACAAATTTAAAATAAATCTAGTTTTTATTTGTATTATCATCCTACCTTCAGAATTAGGCCTAGTTTATAGTGAAATGTGAGCTTAGGATATATTACACTATATGCTAGTTGAGATCATGCTAGGGAAATATTGAAATATTATCAATATGCTCATAATAGTAGATCATCTATCACTATTTCTTTCTCACTTTACCCTCTCCTTTGCCTCCTTTTTAAAAAAGAATTCACATTATCTTCAATACATTATTCATAACCATTTAGTTTAGTCTATGGTTTAGATTTAGGTTAGTTTGTTCGATATTAACATCAAGGTTTTAAAGAAAGGTACCAAGATGGCTCCCTACATCAAATTTTATAAATATTGTGGAGTAATCCATGTTGCTCTGTATCTATTTTCACCACAAGCATCTTGATTGCCAAACACCTTCAACTCATGCCTTGAATCCTTAGATTCTAATATGAGAAGTGTTCTTTAAACACTAGAGAGAACCTATAGCTCACTTGTAAGCATCAAGAGGAGAAGCTCCACTAGCACTAGAAGGTGGGCCATATTATTGATATATGGTAAATTTGACCTAAGATCACAAAGGTCACATATCTCAACCTTTTGTTATTCATTTAGGGCTATTATAGGATGGGGATTGACATTATTTAAGGTCATAACTATTTTTTATAATATATTTTAGAAGAAAACCATGGGAATCCCTAAAATATGGAATTAGACATCTTATTTTGATCAAAGGTGGTATGTGTGAGGTGTGCATGAGTTCTTTCAAGCATGGATGCATTAAGATAAAATATATTCATGGAATTGGGTACATTTTTGATAGGATCTAACCAAATATTTACATTTTTTATACACCCTTTTTTGAATAAAGCCCCACATCCAAGCTTAAACCCCCTTTCTCATGGAAATTTAACATGGTATATTGTATTTTAGATAGGATCTTAAAATTTCATGCTAGAGTTGCCTAGGATTAGGACAAGATTGCACTCAAAAACTTTAGAGCCTTTACTTGAGATTTAATAACACAAGAAAGCCAAGTGGGGCAAAGGTAGACATAGGAAATCCAAATCCCTCCCAACATCACCTATTCAATG
This sequence comes from Torreya grandis, assembly GCA_037957365.1. Taxonomy (NCBI): domain Eukaryota; kingdom Viridiplantae; phylum Streptophyta; class Pinopsida; order Cupressales; family Taxaceae; genus Torreya; species Torreya grandis. The sequence continues at coordinate 3,278,743 of JARHVA010000752.1, read as the reverse complement.
TACACTTGTTTTTAATCCTTATACAATAATGGTTTGGATGGGTGATTCTTCCATTAATGTCCCTGGGGTAGTCCATGATCTCCCATGTAATTTAGAGAAATATTTTCCTACATTTAATCCCATGGGAATAGTAACTATTGAGGAAGCATATAAAGTCTTTTAAGGCTGTGTTGACAAATCTTCCACGAGTCAGATTTTGGCCTTAAAAGAACAAGGTTCCAGCACTCAGTCATTTTTAGGGTTGGTTCAATTCAAAAGTTCAACCAAAACATCCATCTGCAAGCTTCTAAGTGAGAAGCGAACCATTGAACCTCGAACCGTTGAACCTTGAACCATTTTGGTTCAACGAGTTCAATGGGTTCTATGGTTCAACGTCCAAGTTCAATGAACTTCATGACTTTTGCTGGGATTTTCATCGGCAAACAATAAGCAAAGGTTCAATGGGTTCAAGGTTCAATGGCTTGATTCAACAGTCCATCTTTTGGTTCAACATTTACAGGTTCAACAAAGGTTCAAAGCATTGGTTCATTTGAACCATTAAACCAAAATTTGGTTCAAAGAAAAAATTTCAATGGACAGGTTTAACGGAAAAGTTCAAGCATTGGTTCAAAAAAGCATTGAACCAATCATTTGGTTCAACATTGGGTTCAAAGCAGCTGAAGGATGCAAAGACAGCGGGGGGACACCTTGCCACGTGGATGCCACATTGCTACCAACTTGGACAATTTCTGCCATGTGGAGGATGTACAGACTGGCTGGATGCCACACGGATGCCACCTAACACTATCGAAGGAGACTTTGACTGCCGGAAGACTTGCCAAAAGATACTTTGAAATCCCAGAAGAAATTCGAAAGGCTAATACAAAGAAAATAAATTCTTTCAGACATTTTGTCCGAAGGAATTCCTTCGAACAAAAAGTTTGAAGAAATTTGGGTAGGTTTGTAAGACCAAAGGAAACACACAAAAAAAAGAGAAAAAACACAAGCTTTGCCAGGTCTTTCAATTTTTTCAAAGTGGATGCCATGTGGATGATACGTAGGCTAGCGAAGGGACTACATGGATTGCCTATTGGGCGCATTTCAATTTAGCGCAGGCTAAGGAAACAAAGACAAAGCCCAAAGATTAAAGGAAAAAATGAATCCTTCAGACTTTTGTCTAAAGGAACTCCTTCGGACAAAAAGTCTAAAGGAATTCAAATAACTTGACATGAGTTAATAAAGCCCGAAGATATTTCCAAAAGGAAGGAGTGACCAATACAGATATAAAGCATGACCAATACGAGGAGCAGACAAAACCAGCAGTGTTGTTGAAGCCAAAGAGATAAAAGGAAAAGTCAAAACAAAATGAATCCCTCGAACAGAAATCTTGATGCACAACAGAGATAAGGGAAAAATCAAAGTTGTGGAAAAGTTTGATAAAAAGCAAAAAATAGGCCACAGGAATAGGAGCGAAGAGACAACAGGTCATCAAAACCAAGCACCCATACTTTTTCAAAGGGCAAGGCCAACAGGGAAAATAATAGGAATAAATCCATAGAATAGACACGACCAGAATTAGAGACTTACATGCAAACGTTGGAGTCATTTTTCAAACGCTGAATCTATTTTCAACAATCAGTCAAAGCTTCAGTTAACTGATTATTAAGACCCTGTTCATCTCCAATCAAAGCATGCATCCAAAGGACTAAATATGGCTTCAACAGGAGTTTCGAGTCTATATTTGGAGTTAACTGGTTTATATTTGAAATTAAATGATTGATAAAACACCACATCCAAAATTAAAATATTTCCATGCAAGGATGAGTGCGCTTCATCAAACAAGGAAAATTCATGCAGGGGCAAAAAGAGAAATATATTTTATTTTAGGCCAAGAAAAGCTTGAGTTAACAAAAGTGAATTTTTCTCTTCAAAGTTTATATGGTTATCTTTGGCCTTCTTGTAATTTCTTATATAATGGCTTTCAACCTTGTTTAAAAAAAAAGAATCCAATCTCTCTTGGTTAGACCAGACTCTGCCATTAAGAGTTGTGTAACCTTTTCGATCAATAAGTAGGAGTGTACTTTCAGAATTCAAGCATGGCATAGTGTATAATTATTCAATAATTTGCATAAGTGGTAGAGTTTTTCTCCCTTCCCAAGTTTCTATTTCATACCTAGTTGTTGTATTGTCCTTGTGTAGGTCATGCTAAAGTGTTCTTCATTGTCTTTTGCTGAGACTGCAAGTGGATGTAGGTAGCTGTAAAGTGTCTTCTATCAGACCTCTCTCCACCATTTCCCTAAAGTTTTAGTAATTGAACTGAACCTATGCATGAAATACTTATGCACAAGTGATTAATTTGAAGTCTAAGGTCTTCCTTCTTTGTTGTTCGCTCAGTGTTCAAGGGTCCGAGCCGAGTAGGATCATAGTTCTGGTGTATCACCCCCTTTTAGGTAAGATTTCCCTTTAAGTTTCTCCTTCTCCCTTTTCCATGGTAGTCAACAACGTATAGTAGGAATCCTAATTGATACATCATATAGGAACCAACCTTCTCTAGAGGTTCTACTTGCTATTAAGGCGCCCACCCTCGTGAGGGGATCCCATTGTTTCAGCTGGATAGAGGATTGGCCATTTCACGCATGTCTTCGAATTAGGGTGCAGCTCCAGGTTGACAATAGGCTGTCTTAAGGCTACTAAATGTTGTGCATGAAAATTTAGCATGTAGGTTGTTCCATTTTACCTTTAATAATGCTTCTTATGAATGGTTTTTAAACTTACCTAATAACTACATTACTAGTTGGAAATATTTTAATAATGTGTTCATAGATCAATTTGGAAAAATCATTATTCCTTGCATCATTTATCATCAATTTAAAAGTATTATATGAGATTCTAATGAACCTATTAGGTCCTTTAATTCTAGGTTTCAAAAGATGTTTAATAAAACCATAGATATATACAACCCAAATGAGATTCTAGCTTTAGATATCTACAAAGATGTAGTAGATCCTATGACCTTAGTGTTCTTAAAGAAATCCATACTAGTCATAACCTCACTGGCCAAGGCTTATTAAAAAGTAGTAACTATCAATGATCAAATACAAACCTAAGGAAAAATGGCTTATTTTGTGCCAAATGTTAACCCCCACATGCCAGTGACAAATCTATTTCTTCAAAATAATCAAAACATCCCTATTGTAAACCAACTTCCAAACCTCACTTAGTTTCCCTTAAATCATGTTGCCCCTAATCAAAATTTAGGACTCTTGAATCAACCCACCAATAATGGCTTTAGAATAAGAGATCAAAGGGTGTTAGTACCAACTGCTAATGTTAACATTAACCAAGTACATAATTTTGAGACCCCTAAAAGTGAAAATGAGTCTATCCTAAAAATGGTCTAGAAGCTTGTTGGGATAAATAACCAGAAGCACACAATTGATTACCAAGCAACTTAACATGTGGAAATTAACTAGAATACACAAGTAACTAGAATTTAGAAATAACACATGATATGAGAGACAATACACAACTTATATTAAAACTCTTTTAGAAGGAAATACAACAAAGAAGGCTACCACAGTTCTTCTTCCTTACACACGTCTAGGGCTCCCACACCTCCAGGGCATAAATAGTAAATCTTCCCTCAAAGCTCTCTCTCTTAGGTCCCAACACCCAACTCAAACACAGAGTTGGTGTTCACCTTACACTTGTGCTCCACGCACTCCACAAGTGCTCCACGCACTCCACAAGTACACAAATGTAATTCAAGTAGATCTTCCCTAAACTTGCAACAACCTGCACCTCAATCGACCTTACTTATAGAAGGGTCTTCCTTGCCTTCCTCTTTGCTCTATCTGATTACACACTATACTCCAAGTAAATCCCACCTGATTCTGCTCCCTATTGTGTTGTTTTCCTATCTGATCTTACACACTTGCAAATCAATCTGGTTCTACATACCTGTGAACCTTGACCTTGCACACACATATACCTATAAATCAATGATCTTACTTACCATGTAGATCTCCTAAAGTAGCCATGCTCACCTGATGACCAAGATCATACATACATGAAGAACCCTGATGATTCTCTAATCCAGCACCCACACTTAGTACTGTGGCACTAGGAGTAACACACCATTGCTCTCTTCTCTCTGAAGGAGCTTATTTGCTCTCTTACTCTCTAGCACAAGTTTACAATACAACCAATGAGTCTCTTAAATAGATCTCATGCAAACAATAATTAGACATCTAATTACAATAATTAGATCCATAGCTCTCAGTCTAAAATTGGCTCTTGACATGCAAACACTTGGTTCGTTAGCTAACTACCCGTAATACACGTAGTCTGAACCACACAGGTGACCGACGTCGGTCCCTATCTGCCTGGGGGGTGCCAATGCTAGCCAACTTCTGATTGATGTCAGTTGCCTTCTTGTCTGATCCTATTGACGTCAGTTGGCCTGACTGATGCCAGTGTCTATGACACTCTACAACCTTCCTAAAACCTCCTCCAATGTCTGCATCAGTGAAGCTTTTAGCTCCACAACCTAACAATCTCCCACTTGGAGATAAATAGCTGCATTGTACCTATACCTGTACCCTATCTAATCTATTTCCTAGATTGTATCCCTCTTTAAGCTCAATCCTGAAGACAACCCACCACACAACCTATGGTGTACCTTCCTATCATCCAAGTACCCTACCACATCCAAACCTACAATCCCATGTAGTGAAGTCCTGACCCTGCATGTATACCTACTACTGGTCCCTCTCACATCCCTAAGAACTCACTTCTCTGAATTGGCTTCTAACTCTCTGACAACACCCACTGCTTGGGCAAACTCAGGTCTATGCCAGACCTCATGTGATTTTAGACACTGAATTGTCCAGCCCTTAGTGTGATATGGCTCTGCATCCTACGTAATGAACCTTGCCAACACCTGATTCACATCAGCTCCCACTGGAGACAAAATCAACCTGTGATCTCCCATGTCCCCCATGCCAAAGAATTTTGCTACTCCAAATTCTTCATAGAAAACCACTAAACTAATCTTACCCTTAGCTCACCAAAACCCTGTATGTACAAACCTACTAGCAAACATACCATCCACATACAGTAATAGGATAATGTCATGACCATCATCCCCCTAGTAAGACAAACCACAGTAGTTACCCTGACATTGACTAAAGTCATGCTTTGTCATCCCACTGTCAAAACTTGTACCACTGTCCTGCAGATTCTTCAAGACCATATGCCCTGGTCTTCTGTCTCAGGTGTTCGCTCTCTCTATTCTTCAACTAAGGTATCCATTCGTCTCTATGCTTTCTTTCAGTTGGCAACCCTACCAAATCTCCCGCTTGGTTTTGCAAACTATTCCTGCCATGCTCCCACTATTTCCTGGATCCTTCCTGCTCTGCAGTCAACAACTAGTATAAAGAAGAGGAATAATGAATTGAGGCTTACTTACCACCTTCAGTCCTCCATATGGGTGTTTGAGACTCCTTGACAACTTGATATCTGCCCAAAATCTGTTACAGTGACCGACCTCAGTCACCACACAGTCTGCATCCAACCGACGTCAATTCCATGCACCTATCCTGACTACCAACCCTACCGACATCGATGTCCCCTGATACTGACGTCGGTCCTCCTAACCGATGTCAGTCTTACCTATTGCCGACATCAACTTTCTTGCTGATGCTAATACATGTGTTTTCTTGTGAGTGATGACTTTTTACCTGCGAGCTCCTTTGAATCAAAACCCATGTCTAAACTTCCCTGCTCAAAAGTATCTAGCCCCATCCACTGGTCTCTATCTGCCATCTCCTCCATAAACACCAAGGCTTTCCAATTCTTAAGCCTATCAAATATATCAGTCTTCCTCTTAAGAACATGCATCTCCTTCTTGCTCATGTGACCAAGCCTACAAAGCCACATCTCTGTAACGGAAGAAGAATCAATAATATAAACAAGTAGATAAAGAGTACCTATTTTATTACCACTAGCTAATTCAAGTGCATCCACTGTGAGAGTTCTTGTGCATCTCTCATCACCTAACCTTTCTAAAGAAATTAGCCACATCTCCAAACCTAGGACCTGTATGACCTCCTTCAACACCCATGTGTTGGCCGCCTGCAATTTTAGCTTCACTTCCCCTTTTCCAATTCTTTGGCAAGGCTCACCAGCTCCTCTCCTTGGGGCTACATGGAAAGAGGCAAAAAAATCTATTATCCAAGATTTAACTTTATCCAAGAAACCTCCCAGAGCATCCTGTGCAACAACACCTTCAACATCTGCATCTTCAGTTCCTTCATGCTGATCTACTACCAACCAATAATATTCTTTTACCTGCTCTTTCTTTCCATAGGACCGTAAGTGACCATCTATGCTTTTCAACTCCTCCATTCTTAGCCTACTTTGATCTATCATTGATCTACTCCCACTCAATCAAAAACCCCTGAGAGTGACCTGTAACCAAACACATAACCTGCTCCCTGAAACCTTAGCTCTGATACCATGTGTTGGGATAAATAATCGGAAGCACACAATTGATTACCAAGCAACTTAACATGTGGAAATTAACTAGAATACACAAGTAACTAGAATTCAAAAATAACACATGATATGAGAGACAATACACAACTTGTATTAAAACTCTTTTAGAAGGAAATACAACAAAGAAGGTTGCCACAGTTCTTCTTCCTTACACACCTCTAGGGCTCCCACACCTCTAGGGCATAAACAGTATATCTTCCCTCAAAGCTCTCTCTCTTAGGTCCCAACACCCAACTCAAACACAGAGTTGGTGTTCACCTTACACCTGTGCTCCACACACTCCACAAGTGCTCCACACACTCCACAAGACACAAATGTACTTTAAGTAGATCTCCCCTGAACCTGTAATAACCTGCACCTCAATTGACCTTACTTATGGAAGGGTCTTCCTTGCCTTACTCTTTGCTCTATTTGAGTACACACTATACTCCAAGTAGATCCCACCTGATTCTGCTCCCTATTGTGTTGCTGTCCTATCTAATCTTGCACACCTACAAATCAATTTGGTTTTGGACACCTGTGAACCTTGACCTTGCACACACATATACCTACAAATCAATGATCTTACTTACCATGTAGATCTCCTAAAGTAGCCATGCTCACCTAATGACCAAGATCATACATACATGAAGAACCCTGCTGATTCTCCAATCCAGCACCCACACTTGGTACTGTGGCACTAAGAGGAACACACCATTTCTCTCTTCTCTCTGAAGAAGCTTATTTGCTCTCTTACTCTCTAGCACAACTTTACAATACAACCAATGAGTCTCTTAAATAGATCTCATGTAAACAATAATTAGACATCTAATTACAATAATTAGATCCGCAGCTCTCAGTCTAAAATTGGCTCTTGACATGCAAACACTTGGTTCATTAGCTAACTACCTATAATACATGCAGTCTGAACCACATAGGTGACCGACATCAGTCCCTATCTACCTAGGGGGTGCCGACGCTGGCTGACTTCTGACCGATGTCAGTTGCCTTCTTGTCTGATCCTGTCGATGTTGGTTAGCCTGACTGACGCCGGTGTTTGTGACACTCTGCAACCTTCCTGAAACCTCCTCTAATTTTTGCATCAGTGAAGCTTTTAGCTCCACAACCTAACAAAGCTAAGTACTAATTTCCTCTAATTATGAAACCAAGTGGGGAATATTGTTGAGATTTTAGGAAGGGAATTCTCATTTCAAAGATATAACAGGCTAGGCAATAGGTTTTAAAATGATAGTTTACATAATAATAGAAACCATGACCCCTCCTCAGATAAGAAAACCATGGATATCAACCTCACAGATATTACATTACCTGACTATTGTAGGGTACATTACACAACCAAACATGGGGAAATTGATTGCATCAAATTTTGCAAAACATTTGAGGTATTCCAAGAGGAGCTGGACACATTTGAGGTGGTTCCCAATAAGGACAATAGTGCACATATATCTGGCCCAAATCCTTCTGACCAGGGTTTTATGGTATAAACCTTTGATTTCTTGTTCCAAGATGAAAATGAACTAGATGAGACCCTTAAATAGATTCATACATTTCAGCAGTTCCTAGAAAAGACTTATCTACTAAGGAATAGAGAACAAAGGTAGCCTTTGACTAACTCAACCCCCCCAAATAACTTTAGAATTCCTCCAGATACTTATTTAAATTATAACCCTAAGCCCCCCATAAAGGATCATTCCCAAGCACAATCCTGAGATCCAAAATCCTCCTAAAACTAGTTACAACATAGTTGAGGACATGAAGAAGATAAAGGCTAATATCATCTTACATGAGTTAACACAAATCATAGAACAAAAGGATTTATTGTTGGACTCCTTAAAATTTAGCAAACCTCCCAAGATAGATCATTATAATGTAATAATACACAAGGCCAAGGCAAAATCTCCCTATTTTTATCTCACAATTAGAATATTTAGAAAAAACTTGCACAATTACTTGTTAGACTTAGGTGCATCCACAAACATCATGCCTACTAGCATATATAGATAACTTAGCTTAACCCCCATCAAGTTTGATAGGATTGTCACATAATTATACAAATCAAGGGTTAAAGTAATTGGATAACTATTGAATTTCCCCATGTAGATAGCCTCTAAGCTCAAGGTGTAATAATTCATTGACATTTAGGTAGTAGACATGTCATATGCCTATGGGATCCTATTGAGTAGAGAATGGACTAAAGCCTTAAATGGGTATATGTATACTGATTTTTCCCAGTTGTAAAAGAGTCCTAAATCAAATAAGAGTTTAGAGTGAACCAAGGATGAAACATATGATAATAGAGTACAATGTTATTAATGAAAGGGTCAACATAATCGACTCATACTTGGTGGTTTTCACCCTAGAAGCTGATAAATTAGATGATCCTAAGGACATGAAGACTTCTCCTAGGCTATAGAAATTGCACTTTGATGGTGCTAGATGCAAGGTTAGATTAGGAATCGTCATTATCTTAACCGATCCAACCAATAAAAGGTACCATACTTCTTATAGACTCTAATTACCTTGCACCAATAACCTTGTTAAGTATGAAGCTCTCATCCTTAGTTTGCAATTTTCTATCAATAATAAAGCTAAAGAACAAATAGTTTTAGGAGATTCAAAACTAATAGTCAACCAGGTGAGGAGTAGGTATCAATGTAAACTCTCATACCTAAAGAAGTATAAGTTTAGAGTCTAGGACCTGATTGAGTCTTTTGATGCTTTCAACATCACCTCCATTCCCCAAGAAGAAAACCAAGCTCCAGATGAACTAGCATCATCTACAGTGAATCTCATGACTAATCTAGATTCCCTTGATTTCTATATTGAATTGTTCCCATGTCCATTAGTGATTGATAATTTTAACCATTTCCAAGTTTTTAATGATGACCAATAGATATTAGATTTCTTGACCAATTTTGGGGTATTTGAAGCCCATATCATCAATGAAGCTGATGAAAATGCAACTAGAGGGAACAAGTTTGATAGTAAAGTCATTCAACTGAATGATAATAAAATCCCTAAAAGGATTATTGTTCTAGAAAGATTGTGTGATCAACACAAACTAGTTGAGGTTTCTAAAGTTCCCAAGGTAAGTGGAAAGGATTACAATACTATGGATTTTAGTCTCTAAGTGAAACCAAAATTAATGAATGTTGTAAAGGCTTGTACAAATTCTAAAAATAAGAAAGCCAAAGAACTCCTTACCAAGTATAAGGATGTTATAGCATGGTCCTATGATGACCTAAATATTTTTGATCCAAGGGTAATTAATTATACCATACCCCTCAAAGAGAGTTATAAACCTTTCAGACATAAATAAAGGCTAGTGAACCACATGGTATAACCTATGATATTCAAAAAGGTAAAAAGGTTATTGGATTCAAGTATATATTTTCCCATTAGACATTCAACTTGGGTGACCAATTTGGTGCTAGTCAGGAAGAAAAATGGTGAGATTAGGCTATGTATTGACTTCAAAAATTTGAAAAAAGCATCAAAGAAGGACAATTATCCTCTCCCTTCCCTTGATGAGGTAATTCAAACTATTTTAGGTTTAGTTATGATCTCCTTCCTTGATGTATTTTTATGCTATAACCAAGCATTGGTTGATAGAGAAGACAGGATGAAGACAACATTCATAACAAAGTGGGGGACTTTTGCTTATAAAAGGATGCCTTTTGCACTGATCAATGTAGAAGATACCATCCAAAGAGCTATGGATCACACCTTCCAAGTCTTTATTATTAAGTTCATCATCATTTATATGGATGATTTAACAATTTTCTCTAAAAATAGGGAAGATCACTTCATGAACTTACAACAAGTTTTTGAAAGATGTAGAAGGTATGGCATTTCCTTGAACCCTAATAAAAGCATATTTTTTGTAACTAAAGTAAAACTATTAGGACATGTTTTAGCTAAAAATAACATATCTATAGACCCTAAAAAAGTGGATTCCATATCTAGAATCATGCTCTCAAATAGTACGAAGGAATTGAAGTCATTCTTTGGCAAAATAAATTTTGTAAAGAAGTTTATTTCTAGTTTTGAAAAATTTGTCAAGACATTGAATGATATGCTCAAGAAGGATGCCAAGGTGATTTGGAAGGATGCCAAGGTGATTTTTAGCACCAAAGAGACAAAATTATCCATGCCTCTACAACTAGTTATGATTGATAAACCGTTTGCATAGTGGAGTTTGAAATTTATTAGAGTAATCAACCCCAACTCATCTAAGGGTCATAAATATGTCTTGACTACCACATATTATTAAAATAGGTGGATAGAGGTAGTGTATACCAAAAAATTTAGAATGGAATAAGTGATAAGCTTCTTGGAAGAAAATGTATGTACTAGATTTGGGACCCCAATCTCTTTGGTATGTGACAGTGGGTTTGCATTCATCTTAATTGAGCTGATTGAATGGGCATATGAAAATGGTGTCACACTTATGTTTGCCTCTGATACCTATCCCCAAGGGAATGGTGTTTCTAAATCCATGAATAAGAACCTAATGAAGGCAATCAAAAAGTCTATATAAGACAAACCCAAAACTTGGTATAAACTACAAATTTGCACTTTGGGTTGATAGAACAAGGATCAAGCAAGCCTTGAAAGCTTTGAAATGTATGTAAGTGTATGGGTAGGAACCCATATTTCCCATTACATTAAAATTTTATACATATAGATTTATGTAGGAGTACATGGAGGAGAGTCAAGAACATGCCACTTCTAGGTTATTAGACATCATCCAGATGGAAGATAGAAAAACTATTTTTGCTAATTTTAGTAGACACTAGGCCATCGTGAAAATATGGTTTGATAAAATGTCTAAGGTCAGGGTGTTTAGGTAGGGAGATTTAGTCCTAGTTTGGGAAAAATCATCTAAACCCAAAGGAAATCATGGTAAATTCACACCCCTATGGATTGGTCCATACTAGATTACAGAGACATTGGGGAATAATACATTCAAGCTCAAATATATATAAGGGGTAGAGTTCATATTTCCTACTAATGGGAAATACATCAAGCATTATTTCTCTTCCACCCCTCCTAAGGTCTTTATGGAGTAAGGTGTAAGGTGATTAGATTAGAGTAGGTAGGTTAGTTAGTTTTCTTTGAGCATCTTTTCTTTCTTGTTTTGAGTTTGTACATAGGTTTGTTCATATTTGTTTGCTTCCTTTGTTTTGTTTTGTTTTTTATTTTTTTTGTGTTGTACTTACATGTAGCCTTTTTCCTTGATCTCAGGATGCATTTTGAGTCATCCCTAAGCTCTAAAGTAATGAAATTTTATATAGATGTGACCAAGTCCTAAAATAAAGGTACGACCCCATATAAAGGCAATCATGATTTTGGGACATAACATTATGATAAAACTTGGAAAAAATAAGTACATAAAGATGGAGGGAAGTCATTCCATAAGATCTAAGTCATGACATTAGATCCATATTGGTTTTAAGAAAATTTACACTTAGGGATTCAATGCCTAAATTATCAAGAGCATGTCATTAGCTAGCACTTAATCAACATCCATTCCTAGGACAAGAGTTGTATCCCTGAGTGATCCTCCTAAAATAAAATATTTGACTAAATCCTAAACCTATCTCTCTTAGTTCCCAAACTTACTGAAAGATCTAAAAATACAAAAAATATGATAAGAATACAAGGGAAAAATTGAGGCTTTCATACAAAAGTGATTCAGGCAATCTCCATTAGGGCTATGGATACCTATATAGAAATGGATCAAGGCTATGAGTGGAGCCAAAGGTATCTCTATCAGGGATATATATGTTTGGTTGGTATTAGAGTAATGCCTAAGCCCTCCCTAAGCCAAACCATGATTAAAAAAATGTTCAATGTACCCCAGGTCAATGTAAATGATTGCAGGCATAAAACTAAGGATTGCTTATCAATCCCTATGACAAGATATAAGTGGAATCAAATCACACACATAACTCAGGTATGTCTTGGTGGTTAACCTTAAATTCTTTAGTGCAAGGTTTATTTCAACCATAATTGAATCTAGATGGTAGTTTCTTCGGTCAAAGGGAATGGTGACCTCAATATTTGTCTAAACCTAGAGTATAAAAGTTATAACATATTACTATGTTTCCCCTAGAATTTGCCATTTATTGGGATCAACATACCACATTCATTTAAAATTGGGGACCCTTGAGAGATCTATGTATCCAAGTTTGAATCATCTAAACATTGAGGTCTTTTGATATAATTTGAATATCATCCACTCAAGGATGGAGCATATTTGTATAATTTAAAGCCTCTTGTTCTATATTAACCTTGATAATGAGTTACGTGAGTCATTCTACAAGTTTTATGGAAGGTTTAGGGTTTCGTGTTTAGAAACCCTAGGTGGCCCTCATTTCAAATTCAAATAATGGCGATAGCCAATTTTGTGGGAACTAATGAATAAATTTTTGAACAAAGGGTTTAAGTCATGTTATTAAACATGAATCTAGCTTTTATTTACTATCCCCTTTATTTTTTCCCTATGTCTAATTTGATGTGTTCATGAGGTCCCTTTTACATTTCCAAACTTATCCTAGGTTATTAATATTAAGGCCTTGATATTAATCTTGACCTTAGTCTTGATAATTTATGCTATGTATTTATGTCCTCGAGTCTAATAGTTATATTTTTCATCCTTTACAAGATCCTATGACCAATGTTTACTCATTAGATTTGATTAGACAAAGCATATTAATCAAGCAACTTTCACTTAAAAAATGTGCATCAAATTTAGATCAATAATAATTTCTCACTTATTAGATTTGATCTAATGGTCTGAGGTAGAGGAGGAAAATTCAAAAAGGATGCAAGGCCCTGAGAGTTGGATACATGGAAACTTGGTAATCAAAAGAAATAAATTAAAGGGACCCATTTAATAAAGGCATCCAATTAATGACCAAGTCTCCTACCAAGATCAATGGTTATCACTCACTCATTAGATTTGATCCAATGGTGTGAGAGGACATCTGATCAATAAATAGGCCCTATAAATATCAATGACACTCACTCATGTACTAGATTTGATCCAATAGTGTGAAGAAACTAATGACTTTTCAAGGATATTTAAGCTCAACACATGGCTAATACTCGATCAAGGTAACAATTGATAAGATATATGTAGCATGAGAAAGATCTATGAGAATGCTAAGTGTCATGACCATGATCTTGAAGATCAATGGACTAATAAAAAGGTGAGGACTCAAATTTATATCAATAGATCATGCTAATCCTAGATCTTGATCCAACATATAAAAATAAAGGAGGATTTTAAAATCCAATGGCCCATATTTGAATGGTAATTATGAAAATTTCCATGAAAAGCCCAAAATGATGCCACATGGACTCCACATAAGCATAAAAGGTCAAAATCAAGGATCTTCTAAACTCAAAAATGTAAGGCTATAAATCAAAATGGTCTCCATCAAATATAAAACACATATTAATTTAAAGTCTAAATATATCCTACCATTAAAGATCAAAACCCTAAACCATCTATAAAGAGGACCCAAATTGACTGAGTCGGTTATAGTTCAATCAAGATAACGTAATTGTGCTTATAAGAGAAAGTGCCTTAGTAAAACCCTAGGCAATCTTGTAAGAATATTTTAGTATCATCAATGGTGGCTAGTAGAAAATAATTAAACATGGAAGTAGAGCTCTATCTAACCTCTGATAGTGAAGGGAGGGTTATTAAGGATACATATCTAGACTTGGTGGCCCTCAATGTTCATGGAGTAAGGAGCTAGTCCAAATTATTCTTTGTGGTGGATGAATTATATCCCATTTCTAAAGAGGAGAAGATAAATACCATAGTACATCAAAGTATAATGACCTGGTTATAATTCAAATGGCTGACCTCCACCATGCCATAGAAAAACTAGAGGTAATGCATTGTATTGATGTCCTTGATCCTATCTTTATGGATTGTAGGATAGAAGAAGATTGGATTATTTGAGAGGGTAGTACCAAGAGAGTGGCATGTATCTCTCACATGGCCTTTGAGACCTATTATAATCCTCCCTTACCCCATCTCAACCTCCCTAACATGAGGAACTGGGCTAACACCCAAGACCTTGATTCAGTCCTTGCACCTTAGCTAATACAAGGACCCCATGTCTTTAAGACCCTAGATGGTAAAATTATTATAGTCCAATTTAGGGAGGGTAATAGAGTAGCCATGATCCTAATTAATAGGGCCTTTGGTGACCCTTCCACCACATATGTAAATAAATTCTAGGTGTCTTATGTCCACTTCATGATAGAAGAGAAATTGACCCCTCCAGTGGGGGACCTAATAAGCTTCTTCCTAGCCAAACAATTCACAACCATTAAAATAAGGACCTCTAAACAATTATTTATGATGTCTTATCTCTTAGATTCCCTCTTGGCCTCTATGACCTTTCCTAACATTAGAAACTGGTCCCTTGATGGTAGAACCATAATTTTTCACCATTACTCCAAATTGCATATATTCAAATACATGAACTAATGCAATTTATCTATGATGGTGTTTTCCCAACCATATATGAGGCTATCATAGGCATTCCTATTCCAAGGCTTTATCCTCTCATTAATAAATAGGTGGAGACTATGGTAGATGGTTTGTACTACCCAAATTGCACTATTATAAGAATAGAGTGGATCCTGACCCAACCCTATAGGCTACTAATGCATGTCCCCAACAATCTTGTAGAGCAATAAATTGCTTTCCAGATCATTCAAGGTGTGGATAGAATGTGCAAAGAAAAGATGAAAGCCCAAATTCACCCTTTCCCATTAGACATTGGTAAAATCATAATCAAAGAATGGAAGCAGCTATAGGTCATGGTCATGCATATAAATTCTTTAAATTTTCAATTAGATGACTTGAAAATATGGGATTCTAAAAGCAAAGTAGTCGACCATATTAGGGATAAAAAGGTCCCAAAAATTAAATATAGACATCAGCTATTTGTTGGTGGTGAAAACTACATCAAAGTAAATAATTTTGAAGATGTACTCTCTAGAATCAAGAATTAAAACATTATGTTGGAGTGTAGGTTGGTAAATGATAATAAGACCTTAGGGGAAATATGGAAATTACACCTTTTTCAGTATAATTTCTTGCTAGGTCCATCTAAGACTACTCATGAGGAACCACTTATTGAAAGACAATCATCTAAACCTCAACATCCCTAACAAGCAAAACAAACACATGCTAAGTAGCCTCAGGATATCAAAGGCAAGGCCAAAGTTGAGGAACCAAGACTAGAGCATAGACTTGAGGAATTCCCTCCACCTTCAAAACTCCCATAGAGACCTTCTTCTCTAGTAGAATTCATTAGTATGGTAGCCCTTGAAATAGGAGAAACATTGGAAGGTGCCCTTGTTAACATATCAATTTCATAAGGTTATGATAGGGAGGAGGATCCCTCTGGTGAAGTAGGTAAGGAGTTGATCCCACTAGATGGGGAGAAAATAAAGTTATAATTGGCCTTGGTTCCTGTAACACCAAGGAAAAGGCCTAAGTTGGCCTTAACTTACCCTACTAGTGAAGTCAACCTTTTTAATGATGAAAATCCAATTCATGGACTAGTCATCCCTAACTAGTTTTTCTATGAAAAGATACAAAATATCCCATCCCTCTCTCCTTCCTAGGTCTTGACACATATTGGATTGACTAAAGATAACAACATCAAGCCATGGATCAAGGACATAGTTAAAAGGTAGGAAGAAATGAGGATATAAGTCCATCGAGCCTAATGAGGATAAAGACTTGACACCCCAAGAACATTTGGTAGTATAGGTGTGGAGGTACTTGAGCCTCCAAAATTCAAGGAACCAGAGGTTAAGGTGAAATTTAACCTAGATACAACATCCTTAGAAAGAACCACAACAAGGGTGGCTATGGTGGGTCAGGAAGAATTCACCTTTCAAAAGGTGGAACCATTCATAAGGTTAACCCTTGTTGGAGGATAATAGCTTGGAGAGGCTCCCATCCATGAAGAGGATATGAAAAATTTGATTGAGGTTCAATCTCAGCAAGCTAGGGCTAGTGTCTAGGGATTAGTGCAAAGAATTAATAACTTGAAGAGAGAAAAGATAATTTATAGACTCAGGTAATTATCTTAGTGTCAAATTCCATGATTAAAATGATGGAGTCATTCCATGACATTTTCAAAGTATTAAAGTCTATGAAATTAAGGAAAAATGCATTAGAACATTAGGCCACCTTAGCCAAGGAGCTGGTTATTCAATGGAGAACATCTAAATATAAGATTGCCTAGCTTCTTAGCATCTAAGTTAGGAAGAAAATATCAAATTTTAAAGCCATCAGCATGGAGCACCTAAGTACCATTTTGGGAACTATTTTAGACAAGGTCCAAGCCTTGACTGCTTGGCATACCAAAGTAGAGGAAACTATTGAGGAGAAAGAGCTCATGGGTAGAATTGAGAAGCTCCTAAGAACTATGCTCAAGGATCCTACACAACCCACTACCCTAGGGATTATTAGTGATGAATAATTCTAGCACATAGCCACTTTGGTGACTCAAAAAATCAAGGGTAAAAGTCATGGACAATTAGGGAAAGATAATAGTAAAATATTAGACAAAATATTCAATACAGAGGAGAGGATCAATGAATCCAAAAGTATTAATGAAGCTTTGGCTAGGAATGATAAATATTATGATGAGATAGCTGATTAAGAAGAGGAGCATATCAAAAGGCCCATCATAGACTTGGGCTTAATAGATGAACAACATGCAAGATATATGAGTATACTTAAAAAATAAAGGGCCCCACCTCCAACATCTTAATTATGGTTTTCCTAAGAGATGGAATGTTATTTTATAAGGGAACATGCTAGTTTGTTAGCGTGATTGCCTCTAGGTCAATAGGATTATAGAAGACATGTGTATTATAGTTTTTACAAAGATGCTTATCTTCTGTAGACTTGTATTGGTAAAACTGACTGGTATACTACCTAATTTTATATAAAGGCATGTATTACCATTTTTAAAGGGAGAGACTTTGAGATATTTACCATTTTGAATGATTAATACAAGAGATCAAAGAATTCTATAAGAATTGTTTAGTTTTATGTATTTGAATTACTAGTTTCACAATTATTTGTCTGAATTTAAATTTGAATATGAATGGTTTCAAGAAATAATGAGTTAAATCATTAATTATAGGGTTGTTAACTTGTGTATGCTAGGTCAGTTGGAAGAATTGAATTTAACTCATTTTATTTGCTCTACAACAAAGATGTGCTTTAACTATCTAAATGTAGTGTAAAACTTAAATTAAATATAATTTTTACTTGTATTATCATCCTACCTTCAGAACTAGGCCTAGTTTGTAGTGATACATGAGCTTAGGCTACATTACACTATATGTTGGTTGATATCATGCTTAGGAAATATTTAAATCTTGTCAATATGTTTATAGTAACATATCAACAATCAATATTTCTTTCTCACTCCACCCTCTCCTTTTTCTCCTTTTTAAAAAATAATTCACATTAGCTTAAATACATTATTCATAACCATTTAGTTTAGTCTATGTTTTGGATCTATGTTAGGTTGTCTGATATTAACATCAAGATTTTTAAGAAAGGTACCAAGATGGCTCCATACCATCAATTTTTATAAATATTATGGAACAATAAATGTTTCTCTATTGCTATTTTCACCATAGGCATCTTAATTTCCAAACACTTACAACTCATCCCTTGAATCCTTGGATTCTAAAATGATAAGTGTTCTTTAAACACTAAAGATCCCCTGTGGTTCACTTGGAAGCATCAATATATTATTCAACCAAGCTAATATTAGAGTACATCCCTAGAAAAACATCAGACAAATAATGGTGTCCATAAATAACACCAACATTCAAATTATGACCCAAAATAATAACTTATAGCCTCTAAAGGGAGAATTAGATTCAATATAGAGAACCATTAAAAAACTCACTAATGATTTCTTGGATCACAAGAAATAAATGGGAAATACTAGTGAGATTTCTAATAGAAATTAACTTCTAGAGATATAACATACCATTCAATAGGTCTAACAATAATAGTGATCACCCTTTAATCAAGTTACCTGAGATCAACATTTATGAGTTAGCCTTGCCTAACTAGTGTTAGGTACACAATGCCACTAAACATAGAGAACTAGACTATGTCAAATTTTGTCATGTATTTGAATCCATTTAGAGTCAAATGGAGGTGTTTGAGCTAAATCCTACTAATCAAAGTAATACTAAAGGCTCTGACAATACAAATGATGCCTCTAGATCTCTTGGAATAGTCTTCATGGTTGAGACCTATGATTTTCCTAGTCAAGATGAAAATGAACTTAAAGATAACATCAAGGAAGTACATGTTTTCGAAAAGTATGATAGGAGAAAATATGCTTTGAGAAGTAAAGGTCAAAACCCACCTTTGATAACTTCTACCCATCTAATAAAATATATACACATCATGATGGTAAGACAAAGGATAATCTTCCACGCCCTAAAGGTAAGGAAAGTCAACCAATAATAAAATATCCATACATAATGTCAAAGGGTGGATATAACATAGTGTAAGATATGAAAAAGATCAAGGCAAACATAACATTCCATGAACTCATTCAAATCGCTGAACAATGTGATTTGATATTGAGATCATTGAATGAAAATCCTAGCTCTAGCAAAGCTAAACCGGCTCATGCAAATGTGGTAATGTATAAGAGTAAACATGAGGTTCCACCATTTTTATTGACTATAAGGATTTTAAATAAGAATATTTATAATTGATTTTTAGATTCTGGTGCTTTAGCTAACATTATGCCTTTATAAATTTGTGAAAAATTAGGATCAATCCCAGTCAAATTAGAGAATGTAGTGGTGCAATTAGATAAATAAAAAGTGAAAGTGGTGGGAAAATTGTTAAATATTCACATGCAACTTGCCCTTGAACCTTGAATCCATCAGCTTATAGGTTGTTATTGATTCATGATTGGACTAGATCCTTGAATGGATATATGTCCACTGAATATTCCCACATTTGGATACCTTGGCATGGGATTCCCAATCAAACAAAGATTAATAAAAAACCCAAAATGAAATACATAATCACTGAATATAATGCCAAGAATGAAAAGGTGAATTACCAATCCTCTGACTTAGGTGTTTACACTTTGGAAATCACTAATGTTGTTGTATATGCTATAGTAAAAGAATAAAGTGAACATTGCACTTTGATGGTGCATGAGCTAAGGTTCTAGAATTATAATTGTTCTAAAAAATCCCAAAGGAAAATAGTATCCAAATTTTTATAGGTTACAGTTTGATTATATTAATAATTTATTAGAATACGAAGCTCTTATTTTAGGACTTCAATTTGCAATCAAATATAAGGTAAAATAAACATTAGTCTATGGTTAATTAGAATTAATTGTTAATCAGGTCAAGAATAGATATTAGTGTAATCTTTCCTATTTAAGAAATTATAAATTTAGATCTGAGGATTTGATTGAGTATTTTGATTGATTTAACAGTATTTCCTTGCCCAAGGAGTAGAACCAATTGAAGGATGCTCTAGCTTGAATAGCAACAAACCTAGTTCCTCTAGAGCCTCTGAACTTTTAGGAGTTTACTATGGAAATAATTTCATACCCCTTTATGCTAGAAAACATTAATCACTTCCAAGTTTTTAATGATGAAAAGCAGATAATTAAATTCATGTGTAATTTTGGCATATCCGAATCTCACATTATTGATGAATAGGATGAAAGTTTTATAGAAAATTCAAAGTAAAATGAAGATGGATTAATCCAACTTAAGGAAAAATAAATACCCAAGGGCATGATATCCTTCAAAATAATGTTTGATCTAGATAAATAAATAACTAAATCTAAACCACCCAAGGTGAGCATAAAATATTATGAACAAGTCAACTTTGGAAGTTTGGGAAATGAGAAAAGTGTCAACATTGGTGTAGTTTTCACTAATGAAGAGCTGAAGGAAGCCACTACCATTTTAACCAAGTTCAAATATGTCAATACCTATCCATATGATTATCTTAATATATTTGATATTGGTGTGATTAATCCACTATCCCCTTGAAAGAGTCCTATAGATCATTTAGGCAAAGATAGAGGACAGTAAACCCAGTGTTAGAACCTCTGATTTATAAAGAAGTGAAAACATTTTTAAATGCAAGGATAATCTTTCCCATACAAAACTTGACATGGGTTGAAAACCTTGTGTCAATTCAAAATAATAATGGATAGATCAAACTCTGTGTTTATTTTATAAAATTGAATAGATCCTCAAAGAAGGAAAATATCCCTTACCTTCCCTAGATGAGGTTATTTAATTGGTTAGTGGGTCTGGAATGATGTCATTTCTTGATGTTTTTTTAGGCTAAAACCAAGTCCTAGTAAATAAAAATGGCAAAATGAAAACCACCTTCACCACCAAGTGGGGAATGTTTACATAAAAATAAATGCCATTTGGATTGATCAATGTAGGAGAAAATTTTTGTGAGTAATGGACCATGCATTCCAATAATTAATTCATAATTACATCATTATTTAAATGGATGATCTAATAGTTTTTCTAAAAATATAGGTGATCATATGATGCATTGGAACAAGTGTTTGAGAAGTGTAGAAGGTATGTCATTTATTTAAACCCCAAGAAAAGTATCTTCTACGTAATTGAAGGCAAAATTTTAGGACATATAATTACCTAAGAAGGTATTTATATTAACCTTGATAGGATAAATGCAATTTCAAAGGTATAAATCCCTAATAGCAAAAAAGAGTTAAAATCTTTCTTTGGCAAGATTAATTTTTTAAGAAAATTTATTTCTAGTTTTATAGAGATTGTAAGACCACTCAACACGATGCCAAAGAAATATTTGAAGATATAATGGATTACCGAAGCAAAAAATGCATTTCAATACATTAAATAGGAAATTTTTCAAGCTCATATTTTGATAAGTCCTAATTTTAGCAAAGACTTTTATCTATACTCTTTTGCTTCTGATCACAAGGGTGATTTTGTCTTGACATAAAAATAGGATGACAAAGAACACCCCATAACATTCATGATAACCAAATTGAATAATGCTAAACTTAACTATCTTATTCTAAATAATCAAGCCTATACTTTGGTGATTCCATCAAAAGTTTAGGCACTACATCCTGAGAAACAAGATGTATGCCATAGTATCTGATTCAACTATCAAGTTGAAGCTAGGTTAGAATGAACTTGGACAATGAAGAGGGAAGTGTATGACCAAACTCCAAGAATATGATATATAAATAAAATATTCTAAGTTAGTTAGAGGCCAATGTCTAATCTCTCTTATTGGAAATACTAATCCATGCATTGTTGTTTTTTAGGTTGAAGTAGGTTAAGTGTCTAGTAATAGTTGGTACAAAGATATTGTTCACTATTTGTTGCATAGAGTGTGTCCCCCACACCTTAAATGGGAGAATAAAAGGGCCCTCATGCAAAAATAATCCCATTTTATGATCAAAAGAAGAGTCCTCTATACAAAAAATTATGAGGGGATCTATTTAAGATATTTTTCTAGAGTTGAAGCCACCGAAACAATGAACAATTTCCATGGTAAACTAGGAAGTGGTGACCCTTCAGGGCAAACCATAACACACAATATATTTAGAGTATAATACTATTTTCCAACCATATTCAAATATGCCCACACTCATGTGAAATCATGTCATCAATTTCAAGTGTTTGATCGATGAGAAACAAAGGCAACCATGCCTTTACAGCTAGTGATTCAAGTGAATCTATTTGTACATTGGGGCCTTGACTTCATAGGAGTGATCAATCCTACCTCCTCATCTGGGTATAAATTTTTACTCAATGTAATGGATTATCACACTAGGTAGACTAAAGCAGTGGACACCAAGAATAGTAGAGTGATTGACATCATCAAATTTCTAGAAAAAAATATCATCACTCAGTTTGGGATGCCCCTATCTTTAGTATGCAACACTAGCCCAGCCTTTGCATTAGCCAAATTCACTGAGTGGGCATATTAAAATAAAATAATCATAAAGTATGGTTTAAACTATTACCCTTAGGGTAATGGATTTGTAGAATCCACCAACAAAAAAATTATAAATTCTATCAATAAATCTACAGAGAAAAAACCTAGAGAATGGTAGCCCCTAAATTGTATGCTTTATGGGTAGACAAAATAAGATACAAATAGGTTCTCAAGGCATACCCATTATTACTAGTCTATATTAAGAAACCTATTTTTCTTATCACATTGAATATTCCCACTTATGATTTTATGGATGAGTATATGGAAGATAATAAAAGAGTACAATTTTAGATACTGAACATCATCCAAATGGAAGATGTTAGAGAAGAAGAATCAAAGAATTTTAGCAAGCATCATGATGTTGTAAAGAAATAGTTTAATAAGTGAGCCAAAGATAAAGTGTTTCACATATCACACTTGGTCCTACTATGAGAAAAGGCCCATGAAGAGAAGGGATGACATGACAATTTCACCCCTCTCTAGATTGGACCATATCAAGTGGCATAAATAATGGGTGAAAATGCATTTAGGCTCGAAGACCTACAAAGGAATGACTTAGCCTTTACATTCAATGGGTATTACATGAAAAATTATTTCTCCACAACTCTATCACAAACTCTAGAAGGATAGTAAGCTTATTTAGAGTTAGAGTAGGTAGGAGTAGAGTGGTTTCCTTTCCCACTTTACTTTCATGTTGTGTTCTTTCTTGATTTCCTACTTTGATTTATAATCGTGTTCTTTCTCACTTTATACTTGCTAATTATTTTTTATCATGTGTTGTAGCTTAGTAATAAGTCCTCTCAATAAGAATTCATCAGCTCAATTTGTGTTAGTATGGTCTTAAAAATGCGAAGAAGGGACTATTAGTTTTAATTAATGGTCATCCAAAGTTTGGAAACCTCTAGAAGTGTTCTAATTTAGAAAATTTAGGTGGGGTTAATTATAAGTTAGTTTTCTCATGAAAATCCTAAGTTATTTTAAGGCTATAATATAGTTCAAATGACTAAAAATTTGCTTTAACTAGAGTTTGAATCTATGTGGACCATCATACTGTCACTTAAATTCACCAAGTAAATTACTAGTGTAGAACTTCATATTTAAAAGTAAATTACATCTAGACTATGTCTTGACAAAACCTTACACCTAGATAATTCTAGTTCCCAACAATTCTAGTTTATGAATGCAGGTGAAAAAAACAAAAAAATGATACACCAATGAAGTGAAATCATAAACTATCTTTAGATTCCATGAATGATGGTTTAGGCAATCTCTAACAGGGCTATGGATTCTTGGATGGTAGTATATCAAGTCCCAGAGTGGAGCCAAAGGTATCTCTATCAGGTCTATGGATGCCTGGCTAGTAGTATATCAAGGCATAGAGTGGAGCCAAAGGTATCTATGTTAGGGCTATAGATGCCTGGCTAACAATAGAGCAATACCCAAGCCATTCTCAACTCAATAAAATATAATTATATTAAATCTAAAGAATGCTTAAGTCATTTAATTTTTGATATCTTGAAGATTGAAAGTTATCATTTTTGAACCTAGTGGCAATGGTTAAAGAACCTCAAATCACACACATAGTATGATTGTCTACAAGGTCTAAACACTATTTCAAACCCATGGGTCTTCATTAGTTCTCAAAAGCAGTTTTGATATTAACTAAACATCATAATGAGATAACTAATTTTTTTTATTAATCTTTGAATATAATATTTGGATTCTAACATTTTTTAATGTTTCCTCATAGAGGTCACCATTTTTTAATGATCAACATTCCCCTTTTCTTAGAATGGGGACCATCCTTTTTTAAATTTTCAAAAGTGGCCAAGATGCTAATCATATTAAATCATTCCATAGATACATGGATTTAATTTAATTTATCATTACGTATACTTCTACAATATTTGGTTAATCATTCATTTTACAATAAGGATTGACACTTAAAAATATTTAGAATATTGTAAGTTTTCTTCAAATTTTACCTAGCAATGAATTATTGACCATGTTTGATTTGATGATATGTAGACAATATTTTACTAAGGAAGATCAACCTAGCTCTCTAATTGACATAAACACAACAAACCTTGCTAGGTTTTATTTGATTAAATTTATATTGTGTTTGAGGTATTTTCTTGTGAACTTTTGTTTTAAACTTGTTTAATTTACTTAAGATGGCCTATGAAAACTTCAAGAATCTAACTTAATTTCTTGCTTGGCCTTGTAGGATGTCAAATTAAAGTTGTGGTTTATGATATCTCATGGGATGTCAAAGTTCTAACTATAGCTTAAAAATATACATTTCCACCTCATCGAGCCTTGTAATGCCTTAAGGATTAATCACATCCCATGTAAGACAACTGGAGAAAATATATTAAGTCCACAAGATACATGGCATTATATAAATAATTTATGAAGGAGTTAGCCATTAAAATTCAAATCTCAAGACTACATGTCATAATATTATCCCCCACATGTGAGCTCATCCAATCCAAGCTACCATGCATACCCCACATATCTTGCTATAATGTATAATCCCATGAGATGTTGCCATGTGTCTTAAATCCAAGTAGCTAGACTAGAGTAGCCTTCCAAGGTGACATGTCTCCCCCTTGGGTTCACCCAAGGTCACCACATGTCTATGCCACATCGTATCAATCTAAAGCTTTTAAGAGCTTATAAGTTAAAAATTTGGGTTGCACCCACACCATCTGATCAAGGCTTGATGATATAAAGCTTCCCAAATCACCTTTTAAGAATGATACTTGGTAGAATAATAAATAATAGTCTACCAAAGTGATGCATTTCCCCTTTGAGCTAGTGTGATGGCACTGTATGTCATTCTTATGCTATTTCTTTTCAAGATCCACAAGATCACCTCTAAGAGGGACATGTGTCTCCACCTAATCCATGATATTAGAACCAAGTTTTTGACAGTTGTCGGTTCACCCAAGGTCACCACATGTCTATGCCACATCGTATCAATCTAAAGATTTTAAGAGCTTATAAGTTAAAAATTTGGGTTGCACCCACACCATCTGATCAAGGCTTGATGATATAAAGCTTCCCAAATCACCTTTTAAGAATGATACTTGGTAGAATAATAAATAATAGTCTACCAAAGTGATGCATTTCCCCTTTGAGCTAGTGTGATGGCATTGTATGTCATTCTTATGCTATTTCTTTTCAAGATCCACAAGATCACCTCTAAGAGGGACATGTGTCTCCACCTAATCCATGATATTAGAACCAAGTTGTTGACAGTTGTCTAAAATAATTTTGAGAGAAACACTTGATAAGCAAATCTATGATTGCCCATGAAACTGACACTTGGAAAATAAAAGCTACTATTACCCATGAAAGTGACATGTGGCATTCCTGTAACTAATCAAAATTGAATAGCACCATCTAAAATATCACTATGAATTTAAAGATGCCATTTGGAAATATATAAGTAAGTCATCACTCAATACTACATTTTGAGAGTCCACAAGGCAATCAAAAGGTGCCACATGTCCATATTTTGAGCCAACTAGGCAGTTTAGTCATATCTAGGTCCCATAAGTACCTAGTTAGATCTGAAGTGGTAGCCACATGTCAAAATGTGGTACTTAGCTTTAAATCTAAAATTGATGACAAATAAAAAATTAATTAAATCTAAATGTGAATTTTGGTAACCATTAATTGGACATGAACCAAGATCACTATCAACATTGCATTAATCAAGAATAATTCAAAAGGTAATACAATCAAGGTTATTTCTATTTTCATTTCAAATTTATACATATTTGCTCTTTATTTTTTTCACTTTCACAATTTGATAAAGCTCCAACCACTTACAAATTGCACCCCTGACCACCATTATTGGAGCTTGAAAGCTACAGAAGGATACCAGAAAGATTTTGATTGCTACTTGAAGTATTTAAAATATGGAACAAACAAGCCCTTCTACTCTAGGTAAGGTCATTTCCTTCAAGAATGATGACTTTTTGTTTCAATATGATACTTCAGTAGTCTTTAAGGATACCAAATCCATTCTTGAGGCCATATAATCTAATAACATGCACTATAATATCATATATTTCAATATGGAAGTAGCTAGGGATATTGATGAGGAGGAAACCCTGCCTCATATAATCTAGCTAGGTTTGGATATTTAGGTCATTAATGTAGTTAGCTTCCACAAGGTCATAGCTAAGATAAAGGTCATGCCATGCACTAACCTAGTTTATGGTATTTTTGGGAGGTCAAAGTGTGAGGATAGGATACTTAAGTAAATATCCCAAGGGATCCCAATTGATTTCATATATGGACCAAGTTTCAAGAAGTATTATAACCTTCCCTCCCCATAGATTGAGTATAACCAGGTCATCATCAACAACTGGTATAAAGTACACTCTCTAAATAGGGTCTTGGATTCATGGGTGATAGGCCCAACAATATTTTTTCTCATAGAAGATTAAGGAAACTCACTCATCTAGTAATTTAGATAAGGGGATAATATTGGCCTAGTCATCTTAAATAGAATATTTGTTAATCCACACATTTCATACATATACATAAGGACTATTCCATTACTAAAGATGATCCTAAAGGACCAATATATTCCCCCACTTAGGGAAATTATTAGCAATAATTTGGCATATGAAATTTGAGACACATGCAAGAATGGTGTCCCCTTTTTCATGATGAGCTAATTTTTTTATGTTATATGTGCGACTACTTAACTGGATCATAATTCATGGTCTCCTGAGTGACAAGAAGTTTTGACTTAGCTTTTCTTTTCAATGTACATTCATTGGTTCATACACAACATAAGAGTGATTATATAAGAATTTTACCTAGTGGTCTATAACTCAATCACTAAATACAAGATGTGGAGGGTTTCACCTAAAGTTAGGAAGACCTTGAGAGACATGGTTAGTTATTGGTTATAACTATATTGCATAGCCAATAGGATATAAGGAGTGATGGTGGCCCCTTCTTAGGCTACCAAGGTATGTACCAATGAAGCTAGTTGATGAAGATATGGCCTATCAACTTTTGCATGGAGTTGATGGAGTATTCAAAAATAATAAGAAGATGCCCCCCCATAAGGTTTTATACAAACTAGAGAGGACTAATACTACAAAGTGGCATGAAATTATTGTAGCTACTAGGCATAAGGATTCATACCTTTTTCCTAAAGATGACTTCAGAGTGTGGGATCCCAACAATGTCATTGCCAAGCATCTATTTAAATTCAATAAAGATGTAAAAATGGAATATAAGAATCAATAATAAGTTCATGAATGGATATATAGAGATGCTTTGAATGATGAGGTGGTGCTTTATAATTCTACAAGGAAAAATATTAAACTAGAAATGAGTTCAGATAGAGAAAAAAGGAAGATATTTCTAAGTCTCAGCCACCAACCCATGGGAGTATAGTTGATGC
This sequence comes from Torreya grandis, assembly GCA_037957365.1. NCBI lineage: Eukaryota > Viridiplantae > Streptophyta > Pinopsida > Cupressales > Taxaceae > Torreya > Torreya grandis. The sequence goes on along the minus strand of JARHVA010000752.1, from coordinate 3,250,685 downwards.
CAATTATAAGGAAGTAAAATATTAATAACATGAATACAACATTTGTTTTGTTTAGAACAAACCAAGGAGGCCTCAACAACTTGCCACATCAAGCAGTCATGATCTACCTCCAAGGTTTGAGTAAGTAGGATCTAGTAGTCAGCTTGGCCCCTCCCAAGGGCTCACATTAATCTCTACATCTAATATGGGAGATGCTCTAGAGATCCTAAGTCAACCTTACCCTACTACCATTGACCTTGAATAATTATAATAAGGCATTGAACTCTCTATGGAATAATTATAGACATTATCTGGTAGAACATCGAAAGCATCTACCAGAGGAAAATAGAGCCCAAGACTATTATGAGAGGAGAAATAACCAATCCATCAACTCTTTAGGTGATTTTTATTATCACTAAAACACCTTTGGCCCCTGATCTAATTACAACACCACTTCCTTATTTCCCAATTTCTATTACATTTTAAACTACTTCTACTTCTACATTTGCTCCCCCCACTATTGTCCCTCATTGGCTCTAATGTCATCAGCCTTTAAAACTACCACTTATCAACCTTAGGTTGACACTATCATGATCCAAGGTAGTATTTCCTCAATATTTACCATCCCCCACTTCATTTCCCATGCCACTATAGATATTACACCTTCATCAGGCTCCCAATACACAAGTGCTAGTCAGGCTGTATGTTCCACTCCTTCCCAAGCAACAACAACTAATGCATCACTTTCTATTGGTTCACCTACATCAACAATGCCATTAAGACCCATTTAAAATCTTTTCACCTTACCAAATCCACCTTTAATTACATCCCCATTAAAAATTACTATGGATATAAAGGTGAGTGTGACTTTAAAATTGACTTTATTTATTCTTTATATGGGCCCTACAAGAGATATATTTGGCACACTTGGGTAGATATACCCAGTAGGATTAATGCAAATTCCTATTAAAAATTTAGCCTCTACCTCAACCCAATATCCTCTATTACACCCACCTCTAATAAATCCAAATCCTGCTACTATCCTAAACTAGGTCAGAGACATTATACAATCAATAAGATAAGAAAGGACTTAATTAGTCCTCTCTACACCACAAATTGGCATGAGATATGATGTTGATACATGTAAAATGAAGAGAGTGGTGAGGATGTAGGTTGATCAACCTTAATCTATCTTAGTTATGTCTCATTAAAGTGAAGAGTCACTCTTCACTTTAATAAATAAGAGAAAAGTTGGCCTAGGTGAAGTGGATGAGTATGCAAAGGACCCTATGTCCACAATCTAAGCTAATGAAAAATCTACAGTGGCCTTGATGAAAGGAATGTAGTAGGAGATGAAGAGACTAATGGAATAATCATTACCCATAGTGTTGGAAAATAATATTGTTCATATAATCAATAAAGTCATCAATGTTTTCAATTTATATAAAGTCATTGAGATAAGATAAGAATATGGGACTCTATAGTATAATGTGGTCATTAAATTTGACCAACAACTTGCATTCTATGATGCCAAATTAGCAAATTTTGCTAGAATTTCAAGGAGTAATAAGTTCCTAGTCCTGAAGATATTTTGCCTTGAAGACATCATCTTAGCATAGACCATCTTGATGAATAGAAGAAGGATATTGAAGAGGTGGCTAGAACAAGTAAATGATGTAACTAAATCCTTAGAGAAGACAAAATTCAAGATTGCCCTATTACTGAAGGATGCCATAGTCACTAGGGTGACCAAACCTAATAGCACCTTCATGGATGACCAGAAATTTAGTGCTAAAATTAATTTATTTATCACCAAATTCCAATAGTACAGAGCTAGTTCCAAGACTACCATTGAGGTAATGAATAATGTGGCTTTCACCAACCAAAGGCTAGAAAGAGCCAAGGCCATTGAAGAAGCATTGAGGCCTATACTTGCAGAACATAAAAAGCTCATTCAAGAAACTCCCAACATATTTCATCCCATGATATTGGACTTAATTCAAATTGACTTGGATTACTTATCATGAACATAATTTTGGATGAATAAAGAGGTAGAGAATAAGAGGAAATAATAATAAGCTATTCAGCAACCTCCTCCAGGGCCTTGAGGAGTATTTGGCTTTGTTTTGTAAATTTACATTTAGAATATTCCATTGTAATATGTCATATTTTATCCACTTGTATTTGTTTTGGCATATTTTAATGGGCCCACCTAAAATTTTATAGGCAATTTTGAGGCCTATATATAGAGGTATTCCCCCTCATTTTAAAGCAAGAACAATTGTTATATAACTAATACAAGAGAGCTAAGAATTTGAGAGATTTTTTATATGCTTTATTGTGTAATTATGTAGTTTATACTTCTCATGATTTTAGAGAGTTAATGGTCCCCTTTTATTGAATAATCTAGTAATAATATAAATATATGCATCTATTGGTTTGATTTTAACACTAGGCTAACATATTTACTGGTATATGTTCTTTATTTTCATCTTATTTGCAATTGAATGTGATTATGCAATTGAATGTGAATGTGAATGAGTAAATTTTTTGAAACATTATGCTTTTAGATATATGCATTACCTTTCCTTTAAATCTTCAACTATATTTATTTGGATTTTCGTATTATGCTAGGGTTTGTGAATGCCAATTTTACATGTTATTATCATAAAGGTTTAAATAATTGACACTTTTAACCCTCTAAAGAAAGATTTATTTTTTTGTCTACCCTACTTACATTTGTATCTACCACATGACTCACTTTAGTTTATCTCATTCTATAAATATTCATGGTTTATTTTTTCTTAGGCAATAATTGACAATGTTTAGAATAATTACACAAAGATTATCAAGAACTAAAGTGTTACTACACATGATCCATTGTCCCTATAGTAGAGTTTGCTTGAAAACTTACAAGTGGTATCTATATCTTTTTTATTTTTATATTTCTAGTAGTAGTTATATAAACAATTCAATCCCTAAGTCTTCCAGGACTTAAAATTTAGTTCATTACTTTCCCCCCATTCCCTAGTGACACAAGGATCACATTAAGTACATCAACAAATATATCTATCAAATTTTCTTTTTTTAGTGATCTACCACATGAGTCCAATCCATGTATAATATGCATAGGTTTTCTAGTATTTATTTTCTCCAAGATATATAGTTGTCCTCCTTAGATATAAATAATAGTCTTCCAATATTGATAATAAAACAAATAATAATCTAGGTAATTTACACTATAAAATCTCATATATTTCATTATAAATGTGTTCATGAATAAATTCATGTACATAACTCACTATCCTTCTTAATTACTCCTCTATGAAATTATTAATTCATTCATTAAGCCATATCTCTAAATGTTTTTGTCCTAGTAGCCATCATATCATGTTATAAAAGTATCCATGCTCATAAAACCATTATTAGTAGAGGTTCCTAGAAAAACGTATCAAAACATGTTGCTTCATGGATATTTGTGTGAAGGTAGATAGAATTTAGCACAAATTGTAACTCTAACTAAGTAAAATAATTCATTCATAAAATCAAATGTATTTATGCATGAAAATTTTACTTAATATTTAAAAAAACATTTAGTATAATCTACATGATGAATAGATGTAGACAAATAAAACTTTCACTATACAAATAACAATGATAAAAGACATTCAAGATAAACCATTTCAAAACTTCATATTAATCTCTATCACATTATAACTCTTTTTTAATAAAATTATGTGTCATACATATAAATTTTACAAGATGCTGTCACTTCATATTCCAACTTTTCACTACAAATAAAATAAGAAATCTTCACCTTCTGAAAAGTCTTGACATGATTTCAAGTGCAAAATAGATATACAAATAGATATAAAATACAAAATAGTGTGTCACACATGTGTCTATCAATTATACTATGTGATTTTGTAGCATTTTTAATACCAATAGATTCTAAACAAACTTGTGTGTTAACTTGGAAAAACATGTCATGCATGATTTCCCCAAACTAAGTAAATATGAGATAGTAATTATATAAACTAAGACTATAAAACTATTACATAATGTCCTGGGTAAATTGATATTTTGATAAATTATACAAATGCTTTTATTTTAGGAATTTTGAAAACACTAATGGGAAGGACATGAGAGTAGTGCTCTCTTTTCCAATAGGGTACTCCTATACAAAATCATTTTTTATGCTTTTTAAGAGATGAAACTTGTGCTCACTTTGTAATAATACCTAATTTTATGTGTGATAATTTGAGAGGTCTAGTCTCTAAGACAAACCTATATGAATTCCCCATATTTTGAGGTGATTTGATGAGCCTACGTAATAAATTAACTAGAAACAAAAATTTATGTGATAAATTATTATGACATAATATATAAATTTGAGTAATAGCGATAACATGGAGAAACATGGAATCATCATATAGATAGACTAATCATAGTAGCTATGTGATATGGATGTAGGAACAAGCATTCATAAAAAGAGTGTCTAGATATATGTTAGCATTTAGGCATGAATTTAAGTTATGAAACTAATAATACAATGATAAATAGAACTAATTAGGGAGGAATGCATGATATTCATCATAGAATTGGAAGGGATGAGTTGATACATGATGTAAATCATGACATATAATTATGTGAAGATAATAAATTAATGTATCATGGTCATGACACATACAATCAAATATTACATGTAAATCATACAAAGTATGTAATATAAGAAATCAATGAAGGCTTAGATCCATATATAAGTACATGTTTAAATGCCTACATACACATAGAATACACACAAAAAGACATATTAAAATGTCCTCACACACATATAAATAAAGAATGAATTTTTAGAGACACATGCAAAAGATAGATTAAATGTCCTTAATAGTAAAGAGAGAGTTCACACAAGCCATAAATCTAGGAAAACAACATGAAAAGTATGCATGATAATATGTGATTGATCAAAAAGAGCTAATTTATAACATGAGTATATTCAGTAATTGAGATATCTAATAGTATATCAATATGTTAGTGAGTGATCAATATTAAAAGATGTAATTATATGCAAAGAACTTATTTTTGAGTAAGATAAGGTAGCCAAAGAAGGATAAAAAAGATGTGTATAATATGCCCCCAATGAGCTAGTTGATGAATGCTCATGTTTTATAAATATTGTGTGTAGTTTGGATTTAAGTAGTAATTATTTGAGCTCACTGGGACAAGAAGGTGATGGAGAGTATAACAGGGTCCTCTTGTCTAATAGGGGTATCTTGTCCAATTTCAGTTTATGAATTTGTAACAATCATATTACCTACAACTGATTCTATAAATGGTTTTTTATGTAATCCAAAATCACTCATGTATACTAGTGAAGCATAAATGATATTAAAATGGATAAAATAAGTATAAAATGATTGTGTATAAATGAATTGATGTATTAAAAACTATATATTGTATGCAATCATAAATGCATCATGTTTATAAATCAATCCTAACTTAGAGAAGATAGATCATAACATACACTTTCGATTGGAGACACATTAAATAATAGAGAAAATAACCAATATGAGGATCCTCTAAACCTGATTAGGGGATCTCTTATAACAACACACTATGCTAGAGAGGGTTTCAAATCCTCTAATCAAGCACAATCATGCAATAACCCTAAGGGAGTCCTATGTTTGATATCTTAATAAACTAATAACAAGTAAAGTAAAATTCAATATAGTGCTCACCAAAGCTTATGGCACAAAGTGGGGGTTAGAATAAATAAAAATAAACATGCATAGAATATATATACTCATGCTAATGTATATAGAATCCTAATGAATGTAGGAGAAGTACAAATTCATATCTATTTTCTCTCACAAAAGAGGAACAAATTTAGGAATAATTACCTTTTAAAATAAACCCACCGAGCCTAAATCTCTCCCTTATCCAAGGTGCTTTGCAAGAGGCTGTTGTGGTATGTAAGGACTTCTACATAACCTATCGATACATCCAAAAGACTTCTACACAAGACAAGATCTATATCTCTAAATAAAGTATGAAACGATAAGATTTCTCCTCAAGTAGAGTGGTGGATAATAAGATGCACAATATATCTTAATTTTTCTTCTCTTCTCTAAATAATGGGGAAATGAACTTGTATATATAGGTAGATTTAACCCTAATCCCTTTCAAAAGTTTTGGCTGATAGGGTCAACCCATTAAACCTAGCTCAATTTTGGACAAGAATTCACTAGGTCATAGGCTAGGTAGCCAAGAGCCAACCTAGACCCTAAGTGAATTTAACCCAAAACTATATAGGGTAGACCCAATCAACCTAGTATAGAAAATAGTCAAAAAGGGGATAAGGCTAGGAAAAAGGGGACACAATGTAAAAAATGGTTGGATAGTGTGCAATAGAGAATAACAAGCTTAGGAATAAGGTTTTCAAGAGATAAGTGTGTAGCTAACAATTATAAAAATCACCAATGGTCTTCCCACACCTTACTTGGTACACCCCTTAGGGTGTGCACTCTGAGAGATTGAGACTCAATGGGTTCCTACAAGATATAAAATATTAGTAATTGATAAAATTTTGAAAATATTATGTGTATACATATGCCCCACTCAAAACTAATCATGTGTCTTGGGAGTGCATCATGGGATGGTGTTTCAAGAATAGAACATGATAACACATAATATTGATGCTAAGTAAAATGCAGTAAGGATCAAATAAAATAAATGAAATAATAGAATTGAAAAACATATACCTTTACTTAACTTAGTGTTGTAGATAAAGGAGAATCCAAGAGATGTGAAGGCATCTAATATGAGGAAGATTAGGTGAACCTATATAGATTAGTGCAAAAATAGTGAAAATTTGAAATACTAGTAATAAATATAATAATAATAATAATATGAGAAGATGGGGATATGGTAGTAAGTGACACACAAATAGGTAATAATGGATGGTTTTGAAAATTTATTAAACTATTTGAGATAGACTAGAGATAGATAGATAGATAGAATTATGATATATATATATATATATATATATATATATATATATATATATATATATATATATGTATATGTATATATATGATCTAATGTATATCTGGTTTGAATTTTTGTAGATTCTATAGAGGAGGGGACCATATGAGGATCTTGAGTGATGAAATCAATCCATAAGATCTTTGATGAGGTATTGGTGCCCTATGACCTAATGACACTAGAGGATCCTAAGATAGATTATGCCCCAAGAAGCTAGTTTAGATTGGTAGGAGAGGCAACAAGGTGAGTACAAGCACATAGGGAGGATCCATAACCACTAACAGGATCCTAAGATATATTATGACCTAATGACACTAGAGGATCCTAAGATAGATTATACCCCAAGAAGCTAGTTTATATTGGTAGGAGAGGCAACAAGGTGATTACAAGCACATAGGGAGGATCCATAACCACTAACAGGGGTATGAGTAAGAGAGACACATGCATGACAAAACTTGGATTAAGAGAGAGCCACATACATGTATACCATGACCAAACTAGCATAGGTACATGCCTAGCTAATCTAGGTACAAGCCCAGGTAGTAAAACTATAGGGGTAGATGATAGGACTGAGATATCAGATAGCCTCTTTATAGCATACCATTTAGATGGGATAATTTGAGGCATCTATGGGAAGCATAGCTAGGCCATAAGATAGATAGGATATACCCCAACCTTAGAGCTGGGAGGATGTATATTAGTTATACTTTGTATCAAATCATTATATATATATATATATTGTATTTTTTGTATTTAAATGTTGATATTATGTGTTTGTATTAAGGTTATGGTTGTGTATGCTTGGATATATTTCTTTATAACACATGTATTTAGTTGTTTTTGTATATTCTATATGAAATATATGAGTTGTGGTTTCTTTTATAGAATTATGTAGAACACATGCATGATTAAAAAGAAAAAGGAGAAAAAGACATGGTAAAATATAATAAATCAAAAAAATTTACTACAGACTATTTCATATTGGGAAATGTGTAATAACAATAAAATGACTAAGTATAAAGAACCAAAGGGTGGTAAACAAAATGGTAAAAAGTTTTATTTTTAAACCAAGCAAAATATTAGTACCAAATTAAATAATTAAAGTCACACTAAATCATGTTGGGAAGTATGAAAATAATGTAATAAAGTGAATAATTATGTAAAAGAACAAAAATTATAAAAATAATTCAATTAAGTTATTCAAGCATACTAAATCATCTTGGGAAGTATAAGAGAAAAACAAATTTTGGAAAAATTGGTCATAAATTTATCACACTAAGTCAAGCTATGAAGTATGAAAAATTCAAAAAATGGTTGGATTCTTACATGCAATTGGAAAATAAGAAGATAAAAGTGAAAGAGAAATGAAGTAAGAATCAAACATAATAAATTAATTTGGAATGCATGCCAATGATGTGTAACTTCATAATCAATCACATTTTATCTCATATTTGACACATGTAATTTGGGTTGTGACTTGGATTATTGGAAAATTTTGTGAGGAAGGCTAGGTCCTATCCTTAGTATTACAATGCAACTCACAAAGGGAACACTAATGAGCTGGAATAAATGTGAGAATATGGTAATAAAGGATGTTGGTAATAGGAATGTGAAATTTTGGTAATTTGTGAGGAAAGCCAAGTCCTATCCATGGTCTTACAATGTAACTCATAAGTGGAATTCTTATGGGAGTGATTAGTGAAAAAAATAATATTTTTGAAGGGGAAATATGATAAATGTAGGGTGTGAAAAAGGTAATGTAAAAATCGTAACTTAGGCATTTTATGAGGAGACCTTAGGAGATAGGAGGCATATTAAGGACATGAAAAGACACTAAGTGACTAGTGACCATCAATGTATAAAGGAAAATTATTATCTATAGACACTATGTTATGTAGGCAAATAAGCATGATATTAAGATTGAATCATGAAGTTATATTGGTAAAAGAAAATTAAAATGGACATACCTTCCCATGATGTGTTCCCCATTCCTCAAGACCCCTTATAGAGCCATCAGTCTACTATTAAGATTGGTTACTTGCGTGAGAAAGTAGGTAGCACTAAAAGATTTTTTTGATTCTCATTTTCTAATATACTAGTCTACCACACCCTGATGGACCTCAGATCTATTTTGAATCTAATTGTGGAGTTTGAGATTTGATTGGAAGAAGGAGATGTGCTTCAAATCACATCTTTTAGTGTGATTTGACTTTTAAGAATTTTGAAATATTTTTGCCTTTTATATCATTTCCTTTTATTAAATGACTTGGATTTTTAATGTTTTTAAGGATTTACTTTAATTCCTCATCCATATGTATTTGGAATGACCAATCATGAGAGATAGAGTGATACACACAAATGAGCTGTAGGCTTAGGCTAAAGGAAATTGAGTGACCAAAGATAAGACTGACTAGAATGCCTAGGCTTAATAATGAACCAACATGTTATCTCAAGTGTAAACCATGTATATGTTTAGTTTTAAAAAAAAGGAATAAATGGATTAAAGGATATCCAAGGTGGATTGGTTAAAGGAGACTGTAATGAGATTAATTATTTGCTAACTAATCACATGGTAAAAAAGGAATGACTAAAGGGAACAAGGTGTATATAACCAAGTCATAATGATAAGTATTCATGTATATAGAGATAAAAAAATAAATAATCATGAAAAAAGAATAAGGGAATATTTTTAAGAAATAAAATCAAGAATAAAAAGAAAGAAATGATAAAGAAGACATCCAAAAGTAAACATAAATAACATTATAATTAATATAGAATGCAAAATTAAAGTCACCATGTAAGATAGATAAGAATTTGAACAATTTCAAATGATACAAAAAATAGATAAAGATAAGATTGGAACACATGTCCAATCCAAATGAAACTTTAAGAACACCATCCATGTGCTCATAAGTACTGATAGATTTTCCCACACACATTATCTATAACATTTGATAAGTCTATATGAAGTTGGATGTGAATTGTAGTTAATATCTCATCTGTCTTCAGTGAAAATTAGGAAAATACTTCATGTCTAATCTCCTCAAAAGATAAGTTAGGAATGCTTGATGGATCATGCTGAGGAGGGATATCAAGCAAGGGATGTTCAAAATAATGCATGAGAGTGGAATCTATGGGAGAATAAGGGATCACCGATGGGGAAGGATCCATAGGTGAGGGACTCATAGGTGGAGAAGGATCCACAAGTGAGGGACTCACAAGTGAAGAAAGATCCACAAGTAAGGAGAGGTCCACCATGAAGGATTCATGAGTGGAGAAAAAATATATGAAGAAGGGATCATATGAGGGTATGGAACCATAGGAGGTATAACAATGATAGATGAAGGGGGAGCCTTATTTTGGTAATGACATGTGGGAATAATAGTAGAAAGTGCAAAAATAGTTAAGATATGATCTTTAAGGTGATGTTGAAGGATGCGGTAATGATCAGTGTGATGGGTGTGACATTGGTGGAAAAGACAATACAACTCTCCATATTTAAGAATATACTCAGGTATTACCTTTGGGGTAGTTATGGCCTTATATTAGGACTAAGGGGTAGAAGTATGTAAAGTGTCAATATATTATCATAGCTTATGATAGTGCATGGATGAATGATTATCTATATCATAAAATTAATAGATATGCCTTTGAGTAGTCTTGGTAGAGGTATTCATGGAGGAGTTATAATATAAGTGTAAGGATCTTAGGAGGGATCATCAGCCCATTTAGTGGTAAATAGATCCATCTATGGTAAAGGAATCAAACCATCACCAAGAAAAGGTGGTGGTGGCGAAGGAATTTGACTAGGCTTGATAGAAGGAGTGATGGGATTGGAAGTAGGATTAGATTCAAATAAAATGGGAGTAGGAATGGGATCTTAAGTAGGCTCTACTAAGGTAGGGATATGTTTTATAGAAGGTCAAAGGAGAGTTACATTCATCTTAGGGATAAACAGGTTATAGGGGTCAAGGTACCTAGCAAAGTGATAAGGCCCAATCATAGCATGATCCTTAAGGATACTCCTATGTGGTTCTTCAAAAACTAGAGGTGTTTGTACCATCTCTACCCTATCATAAAGAGGGAAAATACTAAAATTATGAATGATATATGATGGAATATGGAAAGATAAATTAAAATATTGAAACAAAGAGGAATGATAATAGATAATCTCAGCATCATGGGTCTAAACAAGATCACCTAAGAATGGATCACCTAAGGTATAACCATCATCATAAAGTGTATGAATACTAATTATGTAGGTGGGTATGACATTGCCATACAATGAGATATGATGAATGGAATGTTGGGTCTTATTCAAGATAATGGGGAGGTCATCATAAGGTGGTTTAGGAGAATGAGATTGCAAAGATGTAGGAAGTTGAGAGATGAGATGAGGTGAGAGATCAAAAATTTTAATCTTTAGATTTATCTCATCAAGATAATAATCGTCATAATCTAGGAGGTTAGGGGGAATATTCCTAATGACTTTGGGATGACGTTTGTAACCTCGAGTGTAATTGATGGGGAAGTTGACTCGTTGAGACTCACATAATAGAATATTAGGCAAAGGTTCAAGATTAAGAATCTTGAAGACACCATGGTCTTAGAATTATTAAAAATTCCAAGGATTAATGTCACCTTGAATCCTATAGATGGATCCACTATGAGTGAATTTAATGCATTGGTAGGTGCAAGAAGTAACTACTCTCATATGGTGAGTCCACAACCTACCAAGAATAATGTTATAATATAGAGGAAAGTTAAATATAATCACCTTCACATGAATGGTGAAAGGTGGTATGGTAATGGGAAGCCACACACAACCTAAAGGATTCATTTTCCTTCTATCATATCCTTTACATGTGTTACATGTGGATTTGATATTACATTTGAAATATCCAAGGGTTTTGATAAAATCTAGTGACGAAACATAGGTTTCATAACCCTCATCAATAAAAGTATGTTCTAATTGGATATCACTAATTTGGATACTAATGAATAGAGGAGTGTCATTTTCACAAAGAAAAAATTCATCAAGAATCATAGAAGTGATGGGAAATTTGAGGGAAAGAGAAGTGTCCATTATTTCATTAATATGGATGGACATATCTTCACATTGTTGTAATATGCTATCTTTAGATCCAAATAAGGTTGTTTCACATCCTATTATGGGAGAACAAGGGATGTTCATTTCAAATAAGAGTTGTATAATATGGTTTCAATGATGTAGAGAGGTCCTCATAAGCTCAAGAAATGGAATTTGGTATTGGAGATTAGTGACTTATATGATAAGATCCCACTCATCATAACCCATAAGAAGATTATTAGAAATAGGTGCATAGAGTTGAAATAGGTCCTTAGAAGGAGGAGTTAAAGTACATTGCAATTTATATTGATAAGAGGCAGAAGGTTAGAACAATGTTGTAAATTGTGTTGATAAGATGAAGCAGTTGATGCAAGTTGGTTTTGAGAATCATCATAAAAAGTGTTGATAGAAGCTTGAGTGTCATTGATGTTAGGTAAAGAAGTTAGAATAATGGCGTAAATATAATGGGAAGTTTTATCTAAGGGATTAGTGGGATTGGGTCATTGAAATTTATAAGGTCATCTTTCCTCAACTCATTTAAATGAGTTGGAGAATAATATTGGATAACATGAAATGTACAAGATAATGGAGGGGTGTAGATAGGTTGAGGGTTAATGAAAGAAACCACCCTTTCCATATTAGTCATATTAACCACATTCTATTCAAGAGTTGGGTCAATAAAACTTTCTACATTATTGGTGGAAGGGGTGTACTTGTCTTGATTATCTTAGTGATTTTGGTGATTTAGAAGAGGGTCTTTATAGATAGCCAAATGAGAATTATCTTGATTCAAGGCTTGAGATTTTGTATGTGTTTCATGAACTTTAAAATTAATTTTATAGGCTTGTTGATGCTTTTGAATGATAGAATCATGATCAAATTTAGGATCAAGAAGAAAATCCATATCTAAATTATAAAGTTGCCTACATGTCTCATGAGAATGACCCTAATTAGCGTGAAACCAACAAAACTTACTGGGATCATACCAATATTTCATAGAATGAGTGGGGTCAAGTTCTCATGGTAGAGGCCTAGGTAGACATTTTATTAATTCATATGAGGATAAGGGTTTGTGAACATTGATGATATTAGGTGAAGATAAGTGAAGATTGGTGTATTGTTGAGAAGGGGAGCTAGTTTTTAAGTTTGATTAGGAATAATAGCTTGAATAGTGTGAATGGTGTCATAAGAGTTTATGACACCATCATTGGTAGCATGATGATTCTTATTCTTAAGTAATATAAGAGTACTCATAGAAGGTTAGGGTGGCTTGAATTGATGAAAAAGGAAATTTTGACATTTTGTTTGGTCAATGGCCTCCTCCAAAGTACATGGAGAGAGAATGTAGGCCTAATATTACAACTTGGTAAAAATAGCATTGGTAAAGAGATGGAAAAAGTTACCATCGGCCATGTTATGTTCACATTTGTTGGACAATGTTTTCTACCTTTTAACAAAAACTTGAATAGTTTCATTTTCAAGTTACAATTGATAAAATGGGCCAAGGTATTCTCAGGAAGATCACTAGTTTAGAACTCTTGGATTAAAGCATTTACTAAATCTTCTAAACTAGTAATATAATTATTTTTAAGTTGGTTGTATCAATATAAAGCATCACTCATGATAGTTTTGGCTAGTATCTTGGTAGTGGTAAAGTTATTTAATTTAACCCAATCTTTATATATATTTCCAAATGTTTTTAGATGAAAACTAGGGTTAGTTGACCAATTATAAGAAATGGTGGGGGTGATACCTCCTATATTGATATTAGCAATTTGAGATGTAAGAGGTTCATTTTGAAGATGCCTAATTATATTTTTGAAAAGATTAGGTTGAGGGATGAGATTACCATGGGCATCCTGAATAGGAGGTGGGTGAACATTTTTATTATGCATGCCCCAAGGCATTGGTTAAGGGTGGGTTTGAAGATGGAAAAGGTGATTTTGTATTCTCATCATTTGATTTTTATTATGATCTTGAAAAGTATTCATTTTATTAAGTGTTCATAATAAAATTTGGTGGGTTTGAGTTGCATTTTTATCATTATTTAAAGCATTAGAGTTGGTATTAGTGTCTTAAGTACCATTATTGGTGTTGATAGGAGTTTGACAAGAATTGTTAGAATGTGAGGCACTAGTGTAAAAATTTGCTTGTGTAGAAAAAGATGCACTAGTGAAGGGATGAGAAAAGGAATCACTAGAATCACAACTACCATGCATAGAAAATGATGTACTAGTGGAAGAGTTGAGGAGAGTGGTTCTTGGGAGAGGACCACTAGATGTAAAACCTACCATGTTAGTGGAGATACTAGTCATGGAGGTAGAATAAGTTAAATAAGAAGAATTCATGGTATGAGAAGTGGTTAAAATAGAGTGAAGAGGCTGAGAATTAAAAAAACTAGTATCCTAAAATCCATGCGATAGTGTGAGAGAAGGTGAATGAGGCTATTTAACTTGACCTATAATCATGAGATGGTAAATGGTAGAAGGATCCTTTCCTCAATGTCGAGGAAATTTAGAGATAAAGAAGCACATTTAAGGGGTATATTCTAATTCAAGTTGCTCTTCAAGTGAGAAGAGAGTATTATGAAGTGAATATGAATGAGGAGGGGTCCCATAATTTGTTTTGTGAGTGGCTATATGAACATTACTCTCATTTAGGAGAGGAGCTCTACTCTACTTATGGGAGATCATATGAGGTTTGGTAAGATTCATCATATCCATTGAATTTAACTCAATTTTGTCTTCAAATAGGAATTTCATGATGAAGGAGAAGGACTAAATAAGGAAAAAGTGATGAAAAATTAAGGAAATAATAAGTGACAAAATACCATACAAAGTCAACTAGGTCAACATAGGATAGAAAATAGGGTCTAAAAACTATACAAAGTTGATAGGGTCGACCTAGTACTAAAAATAAGAGCTAAAAAAGTGTATAAAGTTGAAAAAGTACTAGAAATAGAGGCTGAGAAAGTGTACAGAGTCAACCTAGTAATATAGGTAGGGGAAAATAGATAGTCTGTAAGATACTATGTTGAGTAGAATGACTATGTACTAAAATAAGAAAAATTTTGCAATTACTTTTGAAAGCAAGAAATGAAAGGAAACACACAATAAATTGGATCAATGAGGTTGATCCAATTGAGGCACATAGTATAAAACCTTGTACCAATGCTAGTCAATGCAAATTTTTTTAATACAATATATAATTGATCAAAGACTAATCAATTAACTTGGAAAGTAAAAGCCTAAATGGTCAAGCTAAATGTTAGATTATTAGAATATGATTTTATATGTGATAGGAAGTTAGTTGTAAGTAAAGAACTAGAAATCAATCTAAGGATGGTTTTAAGACATTTAAGTTGAAATGGATTTGTGTTGGCAATGGTATTGGCTTGGTATTACAACCTACACCCTCACTTTACACACTACAATGATAAGGGTGTTGGGTGCTTGGAAAATATATACCATTAACCATTTGTTTATACCTGGCCAAAAAAATAAGTTGGCTTCCCCCTTACTGATGAAATCCAAGTTTGTAAGACTTGGGTAGACAATTGTTAAAATCCATTTTAAGATTTTGTGATTTGGTAGTGTGTACATAAAAGGGAAAATAGTAAAACTAAATGATATATTGAAAAACCACCTGATTAGACTATATGATATATTCTAAGCATCCAAGTAATAAGAAATGAAAGTGTGAGCTAATTACTAGCATCTAAGTGTTAATTCCAAATTTAAAACATAGTATAGTGTCAATTCAAATGATAGTGCATGTAGCGATTATAGAAGATAATTGATAGTGTTGCTACTATACTATACAATCAAGGGTTTCAAAAATAACTACGTCAATAGTGTTGACTTAGTTTTCTAAATAGAACATAGAATACAAAACTACTTTGATGGGGTCAACCTAGTTGACTATACAAGGGTAGTTTTGAAGATTGAAAATTATGAAAAATAATACTATAATGAATAATAGAAATGATAGAGAAGGATAGAAAGGAACCTTGGTAGGTTGGAAGATTAGAGGATAATGAGATTGATGTTGAATTACCCATATTTATACTTGTAAATGCTTCCAACTATATCTCTTTGGTTCACCTAGATTTGTAGTTCCCTATTTGTTGAAAACTTGTAAAATGTAATATGTCGATAGATTCAACCTAGTTTGTTTTTTGGAAGTATATAAATGTATAAAGTCAATAAGGTTGATGTGGTAACATGATCTAGAAGTTTGAAAATGTATCATGTTGACTAGGTTGACCTAGTAGCCTGATTTGGATGAAAAACCTATACAGACATAACATAGTCATATTGATGCAACTATGTGTTAATTCTAACACAAAAGTTAGAGAAGAATCAACACTATTGATCCAGTATCAAAAATATATAAAAATAAAATGATAGAATAATTATTTTCTTTAAATAAAACTAAAAGGATTAGATTCACATTAGGTCCACTAGAATTTATGTAATAAAAAATGCATCATGTTTATAAATCAATCATAACTTATAAAAGATAAATCATACCATACACTTCCAAATGGGGACACATTAGATAATCAAGAACATGTCCAATATGGTGATCTTCTAAACCTAATTAGGGGATCTCTTATCACAATACAATATGTTAGGGAGGGTTCCAAAGCCTCTAGTCAAGAATAATCATGCAATAACCCTAAGGGATTATTATGTTTGATATCTCACTAAACTAATAACAAGTAAATTAAAATCTAGTCTAGTTCTCACCAAATCTTATGACACAAAGTGGGGGTTAGAAATAATAAAATTAAACATTCATATAAAACATATACTAACATCAACGTATACAAAATATTAATTCATGTAAGATACGTACAAATGCATATATATCTACTCTTAGAAAGGAGGAACAAAGTTAGGAATACTTACCTTTGAAGATGAACCTGTCGAGCCTCAATCCCTCCCTTGGCCAAGGTTATTCATAAGAGGTTGTTGTGGTATATAAGGATGACAAGGAAAAATCAATTCTAGGCTACACAACCTACCAATTCATCCAAAAGACTTATCCACAAGACAAGATATGAATCTCCAAAAAAAGTATGAAACCCGAAGCTTCCTCCTCAATTATAATGGTCGATAAGCATATGCATAATATATCTTACTTCTTCCCATCTCTAAATAATGGCAAAATGAACTTGTATATATAATTTGATTTAACCATAATTCATTCTAAAATT
The DNA here is from genome assembly GCA_037957365.1 of Torreya grandis. Taxonomy (NCBI): domain Eukaryota; kingdom Viridiplantae; phylum Streptophyta; class Pinopsida; order Cupressales; family Taxaceae; genus Torreya; species Torreya grandis. Next base: position 3,233,349 of record JARHVA010000752.1, on the reverse strand, counting down.
TTTAGCCAACAGGGTTGACCTAGTTGACCTAGCACACTTTTGGACAAGAATTCACTAGGTCATGGGATAGGTTGGCCAAAAGCCAACTAGACCTTAAGTAAATTTTACCCAGAACTATACATGGTCCTAGTCAACCTAGTACATTAATATTCAAAAAGGGGCTAAGGCTAGGAAAAAAGGGACAAAAGGTAGAAAATGGTTGGAGAGTGTGTGAAAGAGAAGAACAAGCTTAGGGATAAGGTTTTTAGGAGACAAGTGTGTAGATAATAAGTGGAAAAAGGGACAACAATCATGTGAAGCACTAATGGTCTATCCACCCCTTTCTTTGTGCACCCCTTAGGGTGTGCACTCAGAGAGATTGAGACTCGATGGGTTTCTACAAGATACAAAGTGTTAGTAATTGACAAAAGTTTAAAAATATTATGTGTATACACATATAAGTTTGCATAGGTCATGATTATTGGTATTTTCTATAATATTTTATTATTTTTATTTTTATATACATATATGAACTAATAAATAGAGAGAATGGAACTAATCGATAGCTCCACTAAGATTATTACCTTTAATTAATCATCTATTTAATAGAGGAATTATGATGTTTGGTGAATAAAGAGGATCATGAAAGTGTGTCATTTTGTATTGTTACCATACTCATTTTTTGTATAATTAATATCATTAAGATCATACCAATTTGTATTTTTATAACTATCATCATCTTCTAAATTTGGAACTTTTTAAATGTTAGTTTTATCTTTTGTTGTATCTCAATATGTAAAAATAACTTGCCCATATTGTGATATTAACTTTATCAATTTATCTTTTGCAATATATATTATTTCATGTGACTCTACTAATATGCCATTAGTTGTATTTATTTGTATGATATCTTAAAGTATGTTTTCTATATAGAGATGTTCCTTCTTTAGAAAAAGGATGTAAACTTGCCTTCATGATCACATGATATATAACATTTGATTTTATCAATCATTTCTCCTATTAATTTTAACCATGATCCTCCAATCACAACATTGTAGGCACATGAATTTTAAATAAGACAAAAATTAATATAACACTTTTTTGAATAAAAGAAACTCTTACCTTGATTGATCTCATACATATTGCAAATGCATTAGTTTTATTGAAGTGTTGATCCTTATTTCCAAGATATGTAGGAAATGATATAATAAAAAAATGATTTCCTAATATTCCTTAACCTTGACATCTATAAATTGATTTCCATCTATGTAAGCAGTGATAGTGAAAAAGTCTTGATATGAAAAAAGGCTTGTAGTTTCCCCTTTTGTAATCACATTTGAAGTATATTTTGTACATATTTAATAATTGTGAATTACCTTTTTTATAAACCCTCTTTTAAGAATGATTTTTTTACTTATCTTGACTTTTATTTTTTAGCTTCTCTTTTAATAAATTCACTTTTTCTTGTTGTAACCTATGTATTTCAAATTTTTCCCTTTGTAATTACTCATTTTCATCTTGTGCCTTTTTTACTCTTACTTGCTCTAACTTAACTTGTTGAATATTTTCTAATTCTTATTATTCATTTTGAAACTTTTCTTTCTTTTATTTATTATTTGGTAACCATTTTTGTACTATTTCTTATTTTGTCACTTTCTATACTTGTTCTTGTTCCACTATGGGTTGCTTGATTAATGTATCAATTGTAGTATCACCACTATCAATTATATTTTGTATTGTTTTATTTAAATCCAAAAAATGATAAATATTATGCCCATGAATTATATGATATGCAAAACATTATTTTGATATCCTTAAAGGATGTATAGGATGTAGTTTGATCAACTTATTTCAAATTATTGCCCTTAGAATCTAATTTGAACTTTTATTACCAGTTTTCATACTTTTGAAAACACTTATTTTAGATTTATTCTGTTGTAGCTTCTAATATTTATATGAAGTCATTTTAAGCATAACATTACTAGGTGAATATGCAAATACATGATTAACACTAGCATATTCTATGTATTTGGTGTATGTGACCTAATTTTTAAATGATTTGATCTTCGCATTGAACGTTGATTTTGATTTTACAACTCTCCTATTAACTTTCTCATAATGATGATTTGATCCTTTACATATTCACAAGAACAAAGCCAGGGTACTTTAGATTGAATATGTATACATATATCATAAATAACATATGTGGGAGGTGGATGGGTTTGAGGAAGGATACATTGGTTACCTTATTTTGGCACTATAAGATGGGATACCTTACCTCTAGGAATAGTGATAACGTGGACCTTGTTAGAGGGAAAATAACTATCAAAACCTTGAGGGTTAGGAGAAAAAAGATATTTTTTAATTATGATTAATTTAATCTATGCCATTAAATAATGCATCCTTGGAATTATACTCAACTTAAAAGTTTGAAAAAATATAGGGAAACAACATGTAAATGAAATAAAAAAAATTGAATCAAGAAATGATAGATAGTCTCATTCATTATAATCGTGATGAATATAGAAATAAGAAAAATAGATATCTAAAAACCTATAGAAGGGAAAATATAAATGAAAACCCTAATATTAAGCTAGGGTTTATAATATTTGACAATACGAAGGTTCACATCAGGTTCACAAATATTTTTTATCAAATTTGGGAAAACCTAGAAATATGTAGATTATCCTAAATGATAAATTATTGTGAAAAATTAAGAATAATAATACTAAAAATATCAAGCATTCACTACTTTAAAACTTACTAAATATGTAAAATTGCTAAAAAGGTAAAATGTAATAGAAAAGTAAAACTTTATTATAATAAAATATAATGGGATGAATCAGAAGCTAAAACTAATCTACAACGTAAAAGATCTCTAGATAATATTTACCTAAGGTGGATAAGAGAGGAGGGACACTCCTATCCTATTTGAGGCTGGTCTTGTCCAACAAAGAGTAAATATATATTATTTTTTAGTTTTATTTTCCTTCATATCTATGTTTTATGTTCCATGTGGGAGCTTATAATTAATAATGTAGACCATTGTATGACTATTTTTAATTTGAAACCCTAGCTCCTTGACATGTGAAGACCAATGCAAACTAATGGGAGAAAAGGGGGTAAATGATTGAAGTTGAACATGACCTCAACACCCCATGTGTTGAGTGCTTCCTACATAACAATAATCTTAATAGAGATCCAATTTCATGTAGTTCTCCCATGATATGGTGGTGTGTGAATAATTGGTGACATTTTTTATATAATGGTGAAATTTGGTGTGATTAATTGCCTTAATCATGACTTGTGACTTTGGAGATGTATTCATACTTTATATTAGGGATATTAGAACTATATTTAATTATAATTA